>BHFT01000193.1:0-18133 GCA_004320025.1 Laticauda laticaudata | reverse complement strand
TCTGTTTATGCAAATTTGGGGCACTTTTTGGAGCAGATAACAACAGATGGAGCCACCCCCGAAATTTTGCTCGTCCACTGTGTCCTTTTTGCATACGTTTTGCATCTGTTGGCCAGTGGGACCTAGCCTTAAGGAAGAGCCTGCTCTTTAATATTGGGAAAGAATATGGTAAGTGCTTCTTGCCTTATAGATGACTGAGAACTATTTTTCATTATGTTAATTTATGTAGTATAAGGCCCTCCTGATTGACATTAATTGATTGTTCCACCTGGTGGTTAATTGACATAAGTTTGCTTTATTCACCAGCACTTTTAATCAGGCTTTTCACCAACTTAAAATAAATAAATAAAAACACAGCAAATATAAGGGCTTTTTTGTTAATATGTTGAGATGTTATTTTTTTGTTTTCTTGTTTGGTTTACGTATTTAATGTTTTAGATATTATACAGAGCAGGGTGTGTCAAATTTTTCAACTTGCAATTTCCGAACATTAGGAGGGCTCAAAAGTTGTGACATGCCTTGATTGTAAAGATATATTGGTTACTTTTACATAATTTAGATGTGCTTCATTAGTAACTTTATAAATTCTATAACATTTCAGACCTGCAGTTCCCTCATACTTTCAAAGAATTACATTATTCTGTGTGCAGTGAGCCATGTGGAAGATATCTTCATTTTCACTCCAGAGAAAGACTCAAAAACAGGAAAACCTGCTCAAGTGATTGCAGACAATCTAGTGTATTTCATGAAGAAGAAAGGCATTGACAAAAGCTTGAAGGCCATTGGAGGAGATTCTACAAATGTTAATACTGGCTGTGAAGATGATACTATGCGCTGGATAGAGGTCAAGGCAGAACATGCACCCTTCTGGAGCTGATTGACTGGTCTGAAAGTGCATATGAGCCATCTTTGATGTGCAAACTGACTACAGCAGAAATAAAGAAGTTCATTGACGAACTAATGCAAGTACCACAGTGGCCCTGTCATGCCCAATCAATAGAGGAATGAGTGAAACAGGTCACAGAAGCAGCAAGAAGAGATATATACATGAGAAATGTGAGCGTTATATTAGAGGCCAAGAAGCAAGTTGGAGACCGTTGTCACAGAACGAATCAAAGCAAGACTTGATGAAACTTGCTGAAACATTTTTGTAACTCAGATAATTGCTTTCAGTGTTAGTTTACAATTGCTTGGATTACTTTTTTTGCTTCACTAGATAAGATTCATGCAGAAAAAAACTTTAATTTTTATATATATTAAGTGTAATTTTGAGAAGATAAAGTTAGCAGTATTTGTGGGGGATATATAATAAGATGTGGATTTACCATACCAAGCTAAACATTGCACAGTTGCAAAAATAACATCAGATTTGAATTATTGGTGTAAAAACACATATTTTTAGAACCCTTCACTGAAAATTTTTTTGCAAAAATTAATTTTCATCCCATTAAATGACACGTCCTAATATAGAGTACTTGGTTGTGCTGAACTCTTGTTATATCAATCAACCCGTGACATTTATGTCATTTTTCTCTTTGTAGCCTTTTATAATATAGACAGATGGGACAGTTACTGCATCAACTATCAATGTATTCCATATCAAGTGCAAATTTACCTCGATTGTTGCAGGGCTTCTATTTCATGATGATTTTGACTCACACTATCAAGTGTGCTATTATTTCATACACAGATGAAGTCCTTGTGCATATTTTATCAGGGGTTATATAAAAGATGAACAACAATTGCTGGCATTAGGTGGAGAATAAGGATGTGATCAAAGTCAGCAAGCAAGGATACAAAACAACAAAAAAGATGCTTAGTACAGCTTGCATCCATTAAAGTGAAGTGGACAGGAACGTTTTCTGAACTTCCAGTACAATAAAATACAGGTTGCCATGGCCTTCAATTCCACGTGTGTTATTTTCTTGTCAGATCTATTTGACAGCTCTGATCTCTGAGAAAGAGTCTAACTCTACTAACAAAAGGGAAGAGGAAAGGGTGCAGTTAAATCCCACAGTCTTTAAAGAAGTATATTATTTATTATACAGTATGCTTAAATTGCCTAAGCATCTGAGCAAGGAAACAAAATGAATGTAACACCTGATTAGAGAAGGTTTTTTTTTTTTTTTACATTACAGTTGGTGGTACAGCCTGCCAGATGTTCTGACTGGATTTGGCCTTTTTGTATATCTATTGATCCCTTCCCAAGGACCTGAGATAGGTGGATGTAAATGTTTGATGGTGTTACAGATATTGTCACAGGACATAAGCTGTTCTGAGAAAAACTGCTTTTTGCAATTGACTGATAGTGAATTTGTCAATGCCAATGGTGTTCAAGTGGTACTCCAGTTGTTTTGGAACTGCACCCAAGGCACCTATTGGTACTACTTTTGCTTTCTTTTGCCATGGTCATTCTATTTCTATTGGTTATCTTCTCCAGTTCTTTCTCTTCTGTTCTGGTATTGCCATGTCCACTATCCAAACTTTTTTTGTCTTTCTTATCAACAATTGTGAAGTCTGGGGTGTTATGGGCAGGTGCCTATCTGTTTGAATTCTAAAATCCCAGAGCAATCTATTTTTTTTCTTCTTTCTATGACTTCCTCTATTTTATGGTCCCACCAGTTCTTGCTTGCAAGCAAATGACATTTTTAATAGGACATCTTGCAAATCAGAATTTTGCCAATGAAAATTCTGCTTTTAATTCAATATAATTCATAGTGCCTAGTATTGTGTAAGCTTACATAATGGGTTACTGAGGGCAGGCAGCTCCATGGGATTGGTGACCCATTCTGATTCCTATAGAATCTTTTCTGGTCTCCATACATGAATGGTATAGGAACATGGACTACAGCACACAGATATATTGGTACATTCATTCAGAGAGGCTTAGGGGTTGCTAGATGGGCAGAGATTGGACAAAGTCTTATTCTCCAGAGGTCTCTGGCATTAAGTAGCATCTGCAAGGTGGGGGAAGGGAGGTGATTAAAAAAGCTCCTCCTGTTAGTAATCTCAATGAGGTTAATTTTTCTCTGGACAAGAAAAGTAGATAGGACTCCTTGGAGTTTTGGGTCCTGAACAGAGAGCTCCTAACAGCTGCATTAATTTCTGCTCTGTCTCCCCCCATAAACACACCTGTGCTACTGTCCAGAATATGTGCACTTATTGCAATGTGTAATGAAAAACAAGCAGCTAGCAATGTATATTATAATGTTGTTATTAGGTGAAAATACAGTCAGTATTTGTGCAGATTTAAATGTGGTTATACTGAAGAAAGAGGGATTTTCTTTCTCTTCATGTTATATGTATTCTGGATTGTGGACTCAATCATGTTTACAATAGAACCAGTGGGAAAGTGACTTACTTTAATCATTATTCATATAGGTTCTATTGATTTTAATGAGATTATTCCAAGACAACTTCAGCTTACATCCAACCCACTTAAATATGTTTGTCTAGCTCACGGCATGTAAAAATAACTGATGAAAGAAACATAAATGAATGGATGAATGAATTAACAGACACTTACAATGATTGTAACTACCTATCATTTCACCAGGAATAAATATTGAAAAGATGCTAAAACTGGTCATAACATGAAATACCTTGCTTTAATATATTTTAAAATAGCATGAATAGCTTTGCCTTTTTTAAAAAAAGCCTCCTCTGGTATTTTTTGAGTTGGTCATATTATCTAGATGAAGATAAAAATAAGTTTTGTTGAACTATCATGGTTCAGTATGAAATGTTGATGCTTCTTCTTTTCTCTGGGAAATAGTTGATTATTCCTCAAGAATGTGCTGGATGAGCTCATAGAAATTATTAAACAGCATGCGCCTACCATTACTGCCCATGGTGAAATACAGTGTATATGGAGGGCATATATTCTTATATGTTAAATTATATAGTTTACCAATAATTGCATAAAACCAAAAAGCAAAACAAAAAAAATATTTATGTAGAAGCTTTTTGATATGTTTGATTTGTACTGTTCTATTGTTAATCTTATTAAATTATATCTGCTTTCTATTGCACCATGAAAAAAATTCCCTTTCTGAATATTATTTGAAAATGAGTAGTATAATTATGAATAGTATAATAATTATGAGTAATAATTATTAGATTAGATTAAGAAGCCGGAAGATTCCTTTTTAAAGAGAGAAGCACATTCCACTGAGACCAAGAAGGCATTCCAGTGCTAATGTCTAAGAAAAAGAAAAATGAAAAAGGGCACATTGGCAGACTTTTCCAAGGGAAGGAAAGTTAAACATTTAATATCTGGTTTACTTCATTCTTCTTTTGCTTGGAAAGCAGAGCCAACCTCTTCTATGATTTGACCTTCTTGGATAGCAACACAAGGGCACCAAGCAGGGGTGGGATTCTACCACTTCGGAACCAGTTCTATAGAACCAGTTGTTATAATTCTGTGCAGTTCAGAGAACCACGTACCATATTGGATGCAAAGCATTCACTGTGCATGCGGGGAGTATAAATTGCATCAGCTCCGCGGATATAAAAGGATGCAGCATGCATGCAGTCAGCATTCAAAGGAAAGACGTGCTGCCACATACATCTTGAAGGAACACCATGGTTCGTCAGTCAGGCAAAAAGAGGAAGCCCGTGCCTACTCATTCCAGCCCTGGCAAGAAGGACAGAATCAGCATCCCACCCACTGGCACTGACTCTGAAGCTGCTGCTGCTGGTGGTACTGGTGGTGCTGGTGGTGGTGCTGCTCGTGCTGCTGGTGCTGCTGGTGCTACTGCTGGTGCTGCTGCTGCTGCTGCTGTGGTTGACCAGCCCCAAGGCCCTCAAAGCCCTGCTACTGAAGACCTTGTTGCTCAAGCCCCTGAAGGCCCTGCTGCTCAAGCCCCTGAAAGCCCTGCTGCTGAAGGCCCTGCCAGAGGTAGCAAGAGGCAAGGGAAGGAGAAGGGAGAGAGGAAACAGTACACCGTTTCCGAGGAGCATGAGGTGTTGGAATGAATGAGGGAGAATGAGTACCTATGGAGAAAGGGCCACAGACACTATCGCGACACCAAGAAGAAGCAGGCAGCTTGGAGAGACAAGGCAGAGCCGGGTCACTGCCAGATGTACTCCTGGGATGGTGGAAGCACATGCACACCTGGTATGGCAAGCTAAACCTCAAAAAATCTGGGCAGGCCGCTGTCAAGCTCACTGACTGGGAGATGTACATCATGGGCAAGTGCAGCTTCCTGGAGGGTGAGGTCCACCACTGAGGAGCAGCCCTCTGACACCCCTCTCCCTCACACAGCCCACAGACAGCCAGTCCTCTTCCAGTCAGGAGCCAGTGAGCCTGTCCAGGTAGGTGTCTTCAGAGGGTCCCATGGCAGAGACCCCCCCCGACAGCTGCACTCCCATGCCGGCGCACTTGAAGGACCACCTGTCACAAATGGAGGAAGAAGCAGCAGCCACCAGAGGCAAACCCACCTCCACCCCCCCCCAGCTCCACAGGATGCAGGCAGAGAGGCAAACTGGAGGGCCAGGACCACAGTGTCCTGTTGGAGATCAGGGACACAATGAAGACCAGCACAGAACTTCTCTCTCAGCTGGTCCACTTGGACAGAGCATCCTCGGGCCGCCACACCTTCATCACCTACATGAGCCATACCCTCAGGGACCTGCCCGAGGCCCAGTACAAGGTGATGAAGGAGAAGATCACAGCACTTCTGCACAACCCTCAAGGCCCAGCTGGAGCTGCTCCTACCTAGTCCAGGTCTGTTCCTCCACCTCAGGCATGTCACAGCCCTTCCACGGATTTCAAACAGCCCCTCACCTTCCAAGGCTACCACTACCAGGACTTCCAACAGCAGAAGCAGAAATTCCCAGTCCAGGCCCAGGTTTCAATACACCACAGACTCCAGTCCTCACCCAGCTGCAGTCCAGAAAGCCCCACTACACTCCTCCTTCCTCCACCCAAAGCCAAGCCCAATGGGCAATCTGTCATCAGTCTTGGGCCTTACATCTCAGGTCCTTGATGAGGGGCCTCTCAACCTCATGGGAATGAGTCAGCTCTCGGATAGTTTCCTGAACACACCATCCCCTGTTGTACTTCGAGGCCAAGCACCCCAATGGTGCCTCAGACCAGCACTCAAGCCACAGCCACCTCCACAGTCCCTGGTTGCTTAACAGCTGAGACCATGGACATGCCTCAGAGTGATGGAGAAATAGTGCCAGAGACTGAGTTGTTTACTTGTTCAGTTTATCTTTGCTTAAGACACTTTACTTGCTTCATTTTGCTTTTTTAATAAAGTCATAAAGTTTACCTAAGACAGTTAATAAAGGTTATCTTTGCTTAACACACTTAATTCAGTATACTTGGTTCATTTTGCTTATTTAATAAAGTCATAAAGATTACCTAAGACAGTTAATAAAGGTTATCTTTGCTTAAGACACTTGGTCCATTTTTTACCTTTGTAAAGTGTTGGTGAAAACTTCTAACAAATGGTTAAGCCTTTGCATGCTTGTGGGATAGATCAGGATAGTTGTGGGATAGATAAACCTCCAGTGCAAGCATAGTGGGACTGTATGGTCCCCCATCCCAGCAGCCACACATATGTGACCTTTTATTATCAATAACAATTTATTCATTGAACAACACATTTTAAAATAAACAAAGCTCTTTATTAATGCCATATTCATCATAGGACCACTCAACATACATGGCAAAATCTCATCAGTGTTATGCGACAGCCTCAAGGAAGCATCCATTAATCATCTATCATCCTGTCTTGCCACTCCACTGCTCCAGCTGGGGAGTTGCACCAGTGTCTCAGTCGGTTGCGCTGCTTCTTCCCTTCATGTGAAGCTCTGTTGCGGCCTTGTACATCACAATGTCTATCTGGTTTCGTCCTTGCCTCCATTCACAGGCTCCATGTCCCATTCCCTTGTTGACAGTCCACAAGTCTGTTCTGCAACACTGGCTGGAGCTTTGCAGGCCACGTGCTTCCCATCTATGGCTCAACAGTGTGGGGAAAGTTCCACCTCTGATACCACTCTTCTGCAAGTTTCCTCCAGCCTTGTTCAGTGGTGGGGCATTTGAGCAGTTCCTCCACGTATTCTTCGATGATGGCCTGCACCACTTCTCTGACCACTTTGCTGATGGTGTTGTGTGGCACCCTCCATGCATACTGCATGTTTTCTGTATGTGGTTCCAGAGGCCAAGTGCCGCAGAGTCAGTGCCACCTTCAGTCAGGGTCCAGGTTGGGATGGAAGTTGGTGCTAGGCTTGGTCAATCTGGGTCTCAGACGCTCTACAACTTCATCAAACATGGCTGGTGGCATCCTCATGAAGTGATGGAAATGCACGAGGGTCTTCATTCCTCAGCTCCACCATCAACTGGTCATACAGTCCAAACTCCATTCTTCTCACGATCCATCTCGGACCCAAACAGCTCTTGGACGTTCCTTCTTCTCTGTATAAAAGGTGAAACAGTCTGAACAGGTTTTGGTCTGGTGATGAATGATCGCAGCTGCCATACGGACTGTGTCATGATCCATGGTGGAGAACAATGGATGATGTGGAAGACCAAGACCAAGGGTGAAGAGGTCTGTACACACGGCTGCTGGACTCATACTGAGATCCAGATGATTTCCTCCCCTTTTTTATAGGAAATATCGGTAGTCCGCTAGGTGTCCTTCTACATACTCTAGATATACTGCAGACATCCTAAATATCCGAGATACATCCCAGATACAAATGGTTTGTCCATTTTGAATACTTTTCTATGAGATGCATATGCTTACATCCTTTCTATTTCCAGGCTACAAATGCTCTGTAGACGTTCCATGCACCTTTTGTTTCCTCCCTCTTTCCATTTTCAGCTGCAGCGGATGTGAGTTGCGAGGATGCCCGAGGAATGCAGAGAGGATACAGCGGATGTTTAACGGATGATAACGGACATAGAATGTTTGTTGCCCGTATATGCCGCGGATGTACATCGTACGCGGTGGAAAGTTCATCCGCTCACAAAGTTTTGTGCAGCTCAAATCTTCTTGAGTGGATGAAATCTCTGTGGATGGATGCTCGAGGGATAGAGCGTATAAACACGTATGCAGTGAGTACACAATGGATGCATAGCGTTTTCCAACAGATGGCAAGCTTTTTTTTACATATTACATCCTCTTTGCATCAGTTAGTGCAGTGGGACAGGGGCTTTACAGCATTTCCCATATTTTTTTAAAAAATAGTAAGACCACAGAAATAGGAATTCTATTTTTTTCATTTCCTTCTCTTGCATTGTTTTCTGGCTTTCTGAATTTTTTTTTTTTTGATATCAGAAAACCTTATTTTTATTTTTGCATACAATATACCATGAAACTTATTCTCTGTATCCTATAAAGTCATATCTTTGTACCCTGCTGAATATCTAGCCACCAAGAAGATACATTGGCAACAATGGAATGTTGTATATTTTGTAACCAAGGTTTATAAAAATGAGACTTTTTATTTGACCTGGCATTTCAATGAGGAACATCATAATTGGAAGATCACAGCTACTATTAAGTAACAACTTTCTTGAAGAGAAGATTTTATATGATTGCTGAAACAGCAAATTTGGTACAAATGTAAGGAGTGTACCATGTGAGGAAATATATTGGTTTTCTTTCTGTGATTTATCTGGAATGTCTCACCACCCTTTGAAACAAAATTAGTCTATATGAAGCTATTCAGATACTAATGTTATCTTCACATACACCTCCAATTCCGACACAGTTTTCAAATTTTGAATCAGAGATTCCATTGTGTTAGTACTCATGATTCATGTCTAAGTAAGACATGGTGTATTGTAGATGTTTCTAACAATATTGTAGTAATGGTGCAATGGTAGAGACAGGACAAAGATTTGTAAAGACTTCACCACTCTTAAAAATCTCTACAGATCTATTAATAATCTCATGTTTAAGTCCCTGAATAACATATTTGTATCTTATTAAATTTGCTTCGGATAATCAGTTTCATAAACTTAAATCATTCCTTCTAATAGTCATGGTATTAGAAGAAAACTGAATTAGTGCACATATTATATTTATATAAAATAGAATAACAGAGTTGAAGGGATCTTGGAAGTCTTCCAGTCCAATCTCCTGCTTAGGCAGGAAACCCTGTACCAGTGATGGCTAAACTTTTTGGCACCCAGTGCCCAAAGTGCACACGCACATACCCCCAAAATGCAATGTGTGCATGCAACCCATGTATGCAGCCTGTGCCCCCTGAAATGCTTGTGCCCCTGCACCCTGTGCATATGCACATGTCCCACTGTGCATGAAGCCTGTCCTTGTGCATGTGTGTGCAACCCCCACACGTGCACCCCATCCCCATACATGCACACATGACACCCGTGCATGCTCTGCCACCCACACATGCATGACAAAGACGCAAAAACCATCTGGCTGGTGGGAGGTGTGCATGTGCAGTGGAGCTTGTACCCAGAGAGAGGGCTCTGCGTGCCACCTCTGGCATGCATGTTATAGGTTTGCCATCACGGCCCTATACCATTTCAGACAAACGGTTATCCAATTTCTTCTTAAAAACTTCTAGTGTTTACAACTTCTGGAGGCAAATTGTTCCACTGAATAATTGTTATCAGATGTTGCAAAATGCCACACTGTTTTCAAACTGCTTCTATTCTTATTTTTTCAAATAAACTATAATTTACAAAAAGAAGGACCAGTTAAGGTATTCAGTCCATTATCCTGAACATTCCTCTCAGAAATTTCTTTCTGCAGCCACTGCATTTAAAGCGCCTGTAACATAGGCCGACGGATGCAAACAGTGTGTAAAAAGGACACAGCAGACGAGAAAATGTTCCATCCGTTGTTATCCGCTCTCAAAAGTGCCCCAAATTTGCATAACAGAGCGGACAAACAACGGAAAGGAACGGACGGGGAGAGAAGACGTAGCAGGAGATAAAAAGGCGCAGGTGCTCCACAGAAAGCCTATGCGTGATAAAGAGGGCAGGATGAGAAAGCGCGAATGGCACAGTCGCAGCGTGCTTGCGGGGAGCACCAGCGAAGCAGGACGTGCTATGCGGAAGGAGCCGGATCGCAGAGGCAGCAGTGCCTTGAGGATGACGCGGATGCAGAGACGGATGCCTAGCGGATGCAAAGGTCATTGTGCATACGGAGGAGATGGCACATTGCCGGGTCATTTGGTCCCCGTGCTATATAGAGAAGGATGCAGGCTCGGCGACAAGACTTATGGGCTCCTGTCAGGAGGAAAGGACTGCTTTGGGCCAGAAGCGAATCTACCGAGCCCAGAACAACCATGGGGAGAAGAATGATGGGAAAAGCTGGGCTGCTGCCTATTCTTCTGCCTAGTCTGAAAGCCTGGCTCGGAAGCAGGAAAGGAGGCTGACAGCCACCCATGCCAAGTCCTCCTGGCTCTGGGGTAGGGCAACTCATGCCTGCGTGGTTGCTGGCGTCTTTGGCTGGCATCGTTGCTGTCGGTTTGGTATTGCCTCGCTGCGTGCTTGCTTCTGGGTGCTGCTACCTCCTGTGGGCTGGTGCTGGTGGCTGATTCTTTGGGCTTGGGGGCTTACTCTGCTGGGTGCTGCCTCCTGGTGGTTGGCGGCCATTTTGCTTGTGGGTGGGCGCTGAACTCTGCTGGTGCTGCTATTCCGGTTTGGTTTGCTCGGTTGCTTCTGCTGGTGCTTTCCTGCTGCTAGTCGGTCCTGCTTGCGTGCTGCTGGTGCTGCTTTTGGCTGCTGCATGTTGCTTGCTGGCTGCTGCGATGGTGGTCATGTGGTGGACCCGCCCTAGAAGCGCTCAAAGGGCCTTTGCTGATGACGTGGGCTTCAGGGAAGGCCGCTACCAGAGGGAGAAGAGGCAATCACAGTGCGATAAGGAAAGGAAGGGCAGTAACTCGCATCGAAAGAGGAACATAGAGCGGATGAGCGGATCTCGAATGGTGGGCTGAGGGGAGGATGGATATGATAGGCCTCTGCGGTCGGAAGCGGACACAGGGGCTGGTGCATATGGTGTCCGAGACACCCTGATAGCTGCAGAGCAAGCACGTTCCTTTAGGAGAGAGGTGAGCACGGCTAGAGAGCCTGCGCGTTTGACGACATGTGCGTGGAGAGGTCGGTCCCTTCGTTGAGGATAGAAGCCATTGCGATGGAACAAACCTAGTTTACGGGGCGGAAGCTGTAGCTGCTTCAACGAAGGTCACAGCGCGATGCCAGGTCCCGAGCAGGGTCAAAGGCGTGCCACTGCACCGGGCAGGACTACGTAATGGCCCAAGTGGCAAATCTTGAGAGGGACGTTGTCCGGCGACAGCCGGAGGGAGTCAGGCCCGCCTCTGTTTCTACCCTCACTCTCAAAGGGGCAGCCACAGACAGGCCCCAATCCTTCTTGCTGGTATCAAGAGCAGTCTCCTGTTGGGTCCAGCAAGGTTTATCTGTGGACCGGCTCCACGACAGAGACCCCCCTGGAGAAGCTGAGGAGTCCCTTGGTGCGATGCACGGTGGGAGACCACCTGTGGCAAGTGAAGAGAGCAAGGAAAAGAGGGTTGCTGACACACGCAGTGATACCAAAAATACCACTCTCCATATCCTCTACAATCAAGCCTCCACGGCTCCCACAGAAATAAGCTGTGGACAGTGTGAGCACAGAACCACGTGGCGCAGAGGCAATGAGCCCGACAGCCCTGTTCCGTGCTTGGTATGGAATCAGGCGACACACCATCAAATATTAAAGGGTGTAGCGTTAGAGAGATACATGCGCTCTCTTCTCAGCGTTATAATCACGCGAGAGATGGTATGTTCGGTGAGGTTACTCATTCCTCAATTAACAAGCCTCTGCAAAAAGCCCCTTCGAGAGGCGATCATCTCCTATCGCGCTAACTATATCTCCGAATGACTCTCTATGGACATCCGTGATAACTGAAATCAGCTGGAGTAAACCAGGTGTGATCAGGAAGAGGATCATAAGGTTTCTGCCAAACCCTCAGGCCCAGGGCTTGAACCTGCTCCGGGACCCAGTTCCATTGTCTGCTTCCTCCCATCCCCCATGTTGGATGTCAACATCCCTTCAAGGCTTTTTCCACAGGCCCTCAACCTCCCAAGGCTATGCTACCAGGAGTTTTACCAGCAAGCACAGCAGCCCTCCCAGTCCAGGCACACGTTACATCGTACGCCACCGATGCCACCGATTTTGCACCAACACCAACAGGATGCCACCGACAACCACAGGATGCCACCCACGCCAACAAGATGCCCACCGATGCCACAAGATTGCCACCAACGCCACATGTTGCCCCCACGGGCCCTCACCTCGTTCAAGCTTTCAGACCAGGACAGCCCCACTACCACTCCTCCTTTCCTCCACCCCACAGCCAAGCCCGGCCTCAGAAACATCTGTCATCGGTCTTGGGACTGATCACCCCATGTCCATGGGAGGGGAAGGGGCTCTTTCAACATCACAAGGACTAAGGCCAGCTCTCTGAGAGGCTTCCTCCACACACCATCCCCTGTTGTCCTCTCAGGGCCAGGCACCCCAAGGCAATTCAGGACCAGCCACTCCAGCAAGGCAGGCCACCCTTCCACAGCACCCTGGAACACTTTCACCCCTAGAGGACTATGGGGCACGCCTCATAAGTGGGGACTGAGAAGGAGTTGGCCAAGAGCCGGGTTGCTACCTGTTGACTTTATCTTTGCCTTGGGACACTTTACTCTGGGTTTTTCATTTTGCTTTCACAGTTGTTATTTAAATAAAGTTTATCTTTTGCTTTCAACCCACTTGGCTCAATTTCTTTTAGTCAATAAAAGTCTTGGTGGGAAACTTTTAGAAATGCGTTTAAAGCCTTGCATGCTTGAGGGATTGGGTAAGGGATTGCAGTGGGTAGGGCAGGTACCTGTGGGATGGGGTAATAACCTGTGGGGTATTGGGTAATAGCTTGTGGGAGGTAATAACTGTTGGGATAGAGAACCTCCAGTGCAAGCATAGTGGGGACTGTATTGGTCCCCCCAACCCCTCCCAGCGTTGCCACACCTATGGCCCTTTATATCAATTAGGCAATTTTAATCATTCATCTTCAAACCCCAATTTCAAACATAAACAACAACTCTTTATTTAAATGCCCTGTTCATTTGTAGGGGCCCACTCAACTACATGACAGGAAATCTCATCGTGTGATTAGACAGGCTGAAGGAAAGCATCCATTAAGCATCTTCTTAACCATTCCTTGTCTGCCCAACGTCCACTGCTCCAGCTGGGGAGGTTGCACCCAGTGTGTTCAGGAGATTGCGCTTGCTTTTCTTCCCTTCACGTTGAAAAGCTCTGTTTGGGGCCTTGTACATTCCAACAGTGTCTATTCAGATTTCGGTCCCTTGCCTCCATTTCACCAAGGCTCCATGTCCCCATTGCCCCTAGGTGGTGGGTCCACGGAGCCTGTTCTGGCAACACTGGGTAGCGGCGTGTTGCATGAGATTGTGCAGGGGATTGCAGCAAGCTTCCATGCATTGTTCCTTCACGGGTCTATGTGGCAATTTGCTGAATTTGTTGGTGAGAAGTACCTGGAACCTAGTTGGGCCAGGATGCCAAAAGGCGTTCTCCACCACCCGTTTTGCCTCTGGAACAGGCCTATTAGTTGGAAGATCCTCTCTTCACAAGGTGAGGAGTTCTGGAAGTGCAGGGTCTTCAATTGAAGGTAGGCTTTGAGGGAGAAGGCGTCATCCCCCATGATGAAGTAGGGCCACATCTTGGTGGTCTTTGGGCAGGGGGGTCTGGATTGCGCGAAAGGCCCATGATAGGTTGCGTTCCAGCCCCTGCTTGAGGAGGTGACTGGGCTTTGTATACCTGGGGCATCTGAAGATGACCCGTTTGCACTGAAGGCATCGATTGTGTACATGAACTGTCAGCATCGACCCATGGTGAAAGAGGATGATGGCTGAGGGGAAGCCATTGTAGTTGTGATAATAAGTGGACCCTGAATTGGCTGGGAGCTTTTGCAGGGCCACGTTGTGCTTCCCATCTATGGCTCCAAACAGTGTGGGGGGGAAAGTTCCAACCTCTGATACCACTGCTCTGCAACTTTCTTCCACCCCTTCTCAGTGGAGGGGCACTGGAGGAGCTCCTCCCCAACTATTCTTCGATGATGGCATGCACCACTTTTTCTGACCAACTTTTGCTGATGGTGTTGTGTGGCACTCTCCAGGTGTATCCGGGCAATGCTTCCTTGTACTTGGTCCAGAGGGCCAGGTGGTGCAGGAGTCATGCCACCTTTGAGCCAGGGGGTCCCAGGCTGGGGCCGGAGTTGGTGGTTTGCCTTGATCATATCCTAGGTCTCAGGCCGCTCCACAACTTTCGTCAAAAACATGACTGGCTGGCAATCCTCATGAAGTTCTTGAAATGCACGGTGTCTTCGTTTCCTCAGCTCTAACCCATCAAACTTGTTGTACAGTCCGTACTCAGCCTCTTCTCTCCATCCATCCCCCCTTTTCCTTTTCACCCAGGAACCCAGAAACAACTTACTTGGATGCCTCCTTTTCTTCCCGGTTAGAACAGTGAAAGAGCCTTGTAGAGGCTTCAACAACTGTTGTTTAGAGAACGAATGGCAGCTTTACCAAAAAAGGAGTGTGTGTGCGACGATTCCCATGGGTGGAGATGACTGGATTTGCTGTGAAGAGCAAAAGAGGAAGGTGATAGGTTTGAAGAGGTCCTGCCCACAGCAGGGGCTGCTTTGAACTGAAAGGAGATCCAGATGATTTCTCGCCCCTTTTTATAGGAAATATTTAGGTTTTCCGGCTAGGTGTCCTTTGCATTCCTCCAGGCATCCTTGCAAGACATCCCTAAATATCCAAGATACGTCCCCTATACGAACGTTTTTCCATTTTAATGGCTTTGTGTGTGAGCTGCATCCACTTCATCCTTTTCTAGTGTCCGTGTACTAACGCTGCGTGTCGTTTCCGATGTCTGTTTTCCACTTCCTCCTGTGTCCGTTTTTCCCACTGAAAGCGAATTGAAGTTGCGCAGATGTTCTAGCGGATTATAGCGGGAGCCCTAAAACGGATGATGACGGCCTATAAACGAATGGTTCCCATATGCGTTAGTGGTATGTATAACAGGACGCATTGGATACTTTATCTGCTTCAAAAAGGTTTTGTTGCCACCTCAAAACTTTTGAGCGGGATGTAATCTTCAGTAGACGGGATGCTGACATATAGAGAGTATAAAAAAACTTGACGCAGTGAGTTACAGAAAACGGGATGCATCGCTGAACCAAACGGATTGTGTTTCTCTCCGTTTTACATCCTCTTTCCATCCGTTGATGCTGTGTGACATGGGCTTAATATAGCATAAATCAACCAATGATTCATGATACTATAATTTTTGAGAAATATGAAAAAGGAACAAAACATTTACAAGCAGTTTAGTGTTATAAGAAAGAATGAGAACTGAATACCATACTTATATCTTATTAAAATTGTTTACATCAATGAGTTACAGAAACACTAACCTCTTACCTCATGAAATCTATTTACAAGACAGTAATTATTTTCTATACTAACTTTTTTTTCTTGAAAATTATTTTCAGAATATAAACTCAAGCATGCAATAAATTATAACTGTAGATGGATATCGTATGAACCTTGGAATAATTTCAAAAATGTAGTCATATTGCCACATCTACCAGTTTTGCATAAGATAGTGAATGATAATATATGAAACATTAGATTCATACTGAAATCATAGGACACAATTTTATTATTTTTGTACCACTTGTGAAAAAAATCATGGGAATCAAGGAATATGAAGATACAGCAATAGAGAGGGGTTTAGATATATTTGATAAATGTAATTTGCTTGTCTTGATGTGCAAGATAGAAAGGATGCGCAGTGAACGGTTTGCATGCGATATATATCCGTGTGGCATCCCCTTTCTTTCCTTTAGGCATACGTGTTGCATCCACTTCATCCGCTATGCGTCCACTTCGAAATTCTCCCCCAGAACCCCTTCGGAGGTGTCATCCGCTTCCATCCACTAGGCTTCCTATGAACATCCGTTTAGCATCCCCGCTACATACTACCCATGTCCGTTCTTTTCTGTTCTTTTCCATTCTGGTTATGCAAATTTTCGCCACTTTTTGGAGCAGATGACAACAGATGGAGCCACCCCTGAAATTTTGCTCGTCCGCTGTGTCCTTTATGCATTCATTTTGCGTCCGTCAGCCAGTGGGACCAGGCCTTAAAGTGCCGTGAACCAAATGATCCTACAAGTATTTTTAGTAAAAAGGACCAATGAAATATGGCCTTGTATATGTTTTTATTAGAAAAATTTTGTCATTGAGTTGACCATATAATAAATATAAAGCAAGGTACCATCACCCTCAATATCATCATCTGCGTTTAATATTATTTGTTGCCAGGTAAGCATGCATTTGATTTGGGGGGAATCATATAAACATCAGAGGTGGTATTCAGCAGGTTCTGAACAGTTCTGGAGAAGTGGTAGTAGAAATTTTGAGTAGTTCAGAGAAACAGTAGCAGAAAATTTGAGTTTGGAATACCACCTCTGACTGCCCCTGCCCCCATCTATTCTCTGCGTCCCATGTCCCAGCTGATTGGCTGGGTCTTCTTTTGTTGCCCTGCACAGGAAAATGGAGCTGGAAAGCAGGTTAGTGGGGTGGGGAGGGAATNTTAGTGGGGTGGGGAGGGAATGGGATTTTGCAATAACCTTCCCCCAGGAGTGGGGTGGGAATGGAGATTTTGAAGTAGCCTTCCCCTTCCATGCCCACCATGCCACGCCACGCATACAGAACTGGTCGTAAAAATTTTTGAATTCCACCACTGATAAACATGTAAATAATATTGAATTATGACTTCCAGAAGTTCTAACCATCATGGATGCTACAAGCTGTAGTTCAGCAATACCTGGAATACTTCCCGTTCCCCATCCCTCTTCAAAAGTTTTTTACATATCTTTCCTTCCCATTCCACCTCTTTTTACTTTATGTACTGTATAACAAAATGAATGGATGTTTCAGGGCAATGGATTATTTTTAGCTAGTTATGCAGCACAAACTATGTGTTCTGAAGTACCCTTGAGTAAAGGATAACACAACAATTCCCAGTTTTTCATTCATTCATTTACAGGGTCTTTTGGTTTCTTAAAATGGTTTTAATGATTCCATTTTGAATCTTAGGCTTTTACATTTCATGAAGTTAAATGCCCTTTAAAATTATCAAAAGACAACAAGGTTGGGCACAAGCATTCTTGTTTATGATGCCATTTCTTCCCAACAACTCTTCTTGCCAAAATTGCCATCTACATCAAACATAGAAGTGAGTTTAACTATTCACTAGTTAAGTGAACAAACACTTGTTAAACTGAGCAGATAACTCAAAAGCCAGAAGGGAGTTGAAATGGCTCAGTTAACACTGAAGCCATAGAAACAAAGTGCTTATCTTTGATGAGGTAGATATATGACACTACTGAGAAACTAGATGAAAGCATACATGGCAGAGCTTGTTTAAACTCTATAGTACAAAAATAGGTTTTTAAAGTTGGGGGTATTAAAAAACATTCTGGGTTTTTTTTGGGGGGGGATTGGGGGGCATGCCACTGTATGCTGCCTCACATAGTGTTCGAGAAGTGCTCCATGTAACTATAAAATCTTTGGTGTTTGTAAGGTAGAGAGGCTGCATTCTTCTCCTCTCTACATTCTCAGGCAGCAATAGGAGCATGAGGTATATGTATATTTCTCAGACTGAGAAGTTAGATCCTTATTGAGAATTGATTAAACATAGGAATAGAAGGCAGTCAAGGAAGACTAGCTTCCCATACCAGCTGGGTACCTTGATTGCCTCAATCTCAAATGTGAGCTTCCAATTACAATTTTCATGCAAGATTTGACTCTGATTGTGTGAACTCTTTGAAAGTCCATGTGGTTGACCAAAGAATTGATATAAGTAATGGCCATTTCTTTTTCTTTTTTAAAAAATATTTTTAAAAACAAACATACACATTCAAAACATAAAAACATAAAACCATCTTCCATTTTATACACATACAGTGTATCAGTTGGTTACATATCTTTTGTGCTACCCTTTTGTAGTCATTTACTCACAACTTATATCAGTCTTCACATTGTCAAACTAACATATGCTTATATATTTATCAG
>BHFT01000192.1:0-26976 GCA_004320025.1 Laticauda laticaudata | reverse complement strand
CATGGACATGCCCGAGGCCCAGTACCAGGCGATGAAGGAGAGGATCACAGCTCTTCTGCACCACTCTCCAGGCCCAGATGAACCTGCTGCTACCCAGTCCAGGTCTGCTTCTCCACCCCGGCTGATGTCACAGCCCTTCCACGGATTTCAGCAGCCCCTCGCCTACCAAGCCTACCGCTACCAGGACTTCCCACAGTAGAGGCAGCCCTTCCCAGTCCAGACCCAGGTTCCTCGGACACAGACCATAGATGCCACAGATGCCTGGATACCTATAAGAAAAATAAAAAAATAAATAAAAGAAACAGTAGCACAGGGACGATAGGCACATTGGTGCGCTTATGCACGCACTTTACAGACTTCTTAGGAAAGGGGTGAGGTCAATAGTAGATAGTCTAAGATTAAAGTTTTTGAGGTTTGGGGAAGAAACCACAGAGTCAGGTAGAGTATTCCAGACATTGACCCCTCTGTTGCTGAAGTCGTATTTCCTGCAATCAAGTTTGGTGTGATTAACCTTGAGTTTGTATCCATTGTTTGCTCTTGTGTTGTTATGGCTCAAGCTGAAGTATTCATTGACAGGTAGGACATTGCAATGTATGATTTTATATATCATACTTCTGTCAAAGCAGGCCAATCACAGGTATTTATAGACCAACGATTAAATAGGACCCAGCAGTGTGCAGAAGCTGTGAAAATAGTGCAATCCTGGATTGCATTAACAAGGAATATAGCATTGAGAAGACAGAAAATGATAGTGTCAATCTAGGCTGCATTGGTCAGGCCCCACCTGAATAATATGTCCAGTTCTTGTTACCCCAAATACAAAATAGCAATAACAATACCACTTAGATTTATACAGGATTCAAACTGCCAAACTGACAACCTTTCTGGTGGACAAGCTCAGTGTCTTAGCCACTGAGCCACCATATCCCTTTAGGCTTATATACCGCTTCATAATACTTTACCTCTTGAAGCAGTTTAGAGTCAGCCTATTGCCCCCAACAATCTGGGTCCCCATTTTACTGACTTCAGAAAGATGAAAGGCTGAGTCAATCTTGAGCTGGTCAGAATTGAACTCCTGGCAGTGGGCAGAATCAGCCTGCAATATTGCATTTTAACCACCATGCCACCATGGCTCCCTGGGGGAGGGGGGTAGAGACCCTGAGGAACTGGATTGAATATAGAGAAGAGTAACAAAGAGTAACAAAGATGGTGAGCAGCCTCGAGATTAAATCCTATGAAGAACATTAAAATAGTTAGACATTTTAGTCTAAAGGAGAAGTGGCTAAGAAGAGACTTGATAGACGTTTTCCAATACTTGTACAGGAAAGTGGGTAGATTTGTTTTTCATAGCTCCTGAGAGCAAGACACAAACCAATGGCGATAGTTTACACAGAAAGACCCAAAGTCAAAATGAGGAATTTTCTGCCCATGAGAGCTGTTATATGAACTCATATAACAGTATGTTATACTCCTAGATAACATTGGAGGTTTGTCTAAGATATACGGTGACACAGTGGTTAGAATGCAGTATTGCAGCCTGACTCTGCCCATTGCCAGCAGTTCGATTCAGACCGGCTCAAGGTTGATTCAGCCTTCCATCCTTCTGAGGTTGTTAAAATGAGGAGCCAGATTGTTGGGGGTGATATGCTGACTCTGTAAACCACTTAGAGGGGGCTGTAAAGCACTATGAAGCAGTATATAAGTCTAAGTGCTATTGCTATTTCAAGCAAAGGATGGCAGCTCTTTGTCTGAGATGGTCTGAAGATTTCTAACCTTGTGATTCAAGATACATCTCTCTGAAGTTGGCTTGTTTTATTTACCATAGTATCTACCAGTATTTCTGGATAGCTGGAAGAAGAGGAATCCATGTGTTGCATTAAAATTTTAAAAGGCTAAAAGGAAGGAAATTGAAAACCCTTTCCTGTCTTCTCCCATGGGTGGCACAAAGTGGCATAACTTAGGACAGAAGTAGCAACATTTTCATGACCTTGGCAGATAGGGCAATGATGCAAAGAGATGTATCACACATGTAGAGGAAACATGATCCTCTGGGGTTCCTAGGTATCAAACACTTTTTATTTCTGGATAGATGGGAAGTTGCAGTGAAGAGAACAAAAAGAGACACAAAATTTGTTAGAAGAAATACAAGCAGGCTTTAAGGCAGCAGGGAAAATCCTCAAAGAGCAAAATTCTTACAACGTGCTAAAATCCACTAAAAAGCTTGATCAACAAAGACCTCACCTTTAAAGGGATCCAGGAAAGTATAGCTCATCATGTTAATGTCTATTTGATTGGTAAAAATGGGAGGGGGGTATAAGTTTGAAAATAAGAATATCCCTTTTTATAAAGAAAGATGAACTTATTTTGCAAAACTTCTTCTCCAACAACATTTAATTGTTAACTAGGACATACAAAACCTTTGCCAGACCAATTGTTGAATACAGCTCGTCCACCTGGAATCCACACTGTATATTGGACATTAACAAAATTGAGCATGTTTAGAGGTATTTCTCCAGGAAAATACTCCACTCCTCCACTCACAATAGAATTCCCTATGCCTCCAGGCTCAAAATTTTGGGCCTGGACAATCTTGAAGTGCGCCACCTGAAGTCCAATCTAAGCATAGTTCACAAAATTGTCTGTTGCAATGTCTTACCTGTCAATGACTTCTTCAGCCTCAATCACAGTAATACACAGGCAAACAATCAATACAAACTTAAGGTAAATCACTCCAAACTTGATTGCAGAAAATACAACTTTAGCAACAGAGTGGTCAATGCCTGGAATGCCCTACCAGACTCTGTTGTTACAGCCACAAACCCTGACATCTTCAACCTCAAACTGTCTACCATGGACCCCATTCCCAAGAGGTCCGTAAAGGGGGCATGCATAAGTATACCAGTGTGCCTACTGTCCCTGTCTTACTGTCCCCATTTATCTGTATTTACTTCCTTTGTTCCTGTTTATGTTCATACTTATACTTGTTATCTNATCTGTATTTACTTCCTTTGTTCCTGTTTATGTTCATACTTATACTTGTTATCTTGTACATGTTTGACAAACAAACAAACAAATAAATAAAATAAAGACCTCCAAGCTCCCTTCCAACTGGTATTCTGTATTCTGTATTGTTTTCTGATATTCTGTATTCCTGAAAGTTTACATTTCAGAACAATAGTCTATCATCTAACCTTTATTAAAGCCACTTTTAATCTATGTTATGCTCATCATCATCATCACCATCATGCATAAAGGATCGGGCTTCAATTGCATGGCTGGCTGTATTGCCATTTTGAGTCTTTTGACCCGCTCTCCAAAATGGTCTTCATTCTTTATATTTTGGCTTTTCCAAAAATCTTTTCAAAAAAGTCCCTCTTGAAAATAATGCTTGAGTAGATCTAAGAGAAAAAGGAGAAGGGACTGATTTCCTGAAGGGGAAACAAAAAGCAGAGAATGGGATTAATTTGGTAGTTTTCCAATGAAGAGAGGAAAGATCTGCGGATTTCCAAGATTTTGCACCTTTAGCATTGGTTTCTGACCTCTTCCTTAATGATCTGGAATTAGAAATCAGCAGGACATGGAGGTTTTTTAATTTGAGTGCAATTGACATAAATAATTGCATACTGTTTTTATAAGCATGGCAGTTGAAAAAAAAAGTGTTTCTAAAGTGCTTCTAAAAGAATTAGAATTTTCTTCTCTCTCTCTCTCCTTATTTGTTCATTGGCAGGAGGACCTCATGGTATGGTCCACAAAGTCAGGGTGGTAATCATGATCAAAGCTCCCATTTTTTGTGCCCCATTGCAGACATGATACACAAAAACATCAGGACTAGTTTCAATTGCAGCATTGCTGCTCCATCTATGTTTTATTCAGTCCCCACACAGCCCATTTTGGATGCAGGTAAATGCAGGGTGCACATGGAGGCTCAGAGAGACCAAAAAACAGGCCTCCCAGAAGTTCAGGAATGTCAGAAATGGATCCATTTCTGGCTTCCAGATAACCTCTGGAGCCCAAGGAGCCATTTTCACCCTCCTGGAGGCCTGAGGAAAACCTCCAGAGTCCCAGTAGGGCAAAAATGCCCCTCCCCATTATGGTGCAGGAGGCTGACTAGGCCACACCCACCATGGCCACACCCACCCAGCAACCAGGCAGAGAACCCATTGCTAAAATTTTTGAAGCCCACCCCTGGTTTTATTGGCTACATCCTGTGGACCACATCCTGTCTTCATCTCCTACTTCATCTCCTGCTTACCTGATCTCTGAAACAAACAAACAAAAAAAAAGGAACATGATCTAAAATAAGGCAGGAATGTCAAATTTGCGTCATCATGGCAGCAGTGATGTATTATGACTTTTCCCCCCTCCGGTTGTGGGTGTGGCCAGCTTATGATGCATCTGGCTCATGGGCCATGAATTTGACACCCCTGATCTAAGGACTTAGATTCCTAAGGGCAAAAAGTAAATACACACTTAATTCTAACATTAAAAAACCAGGAGGGCTTAAGGGAACTCAATGAATTGAATTGTACCCATAGTCTTGTTACTCTTATTATAGTTGTCCTAATTTTTTAAAAAAGCCAGTTGTATCACTGCTTTACAAGTCTCTTTTTCTTTCAAATGATTGTTATTACTTTCAGTATCTAATACTTTTTTGGGTTATATTCCTATTTAAATTAGATTCCCTTGAGATGGGAGAAAAGCAAAGACATTTTCATCATAAGAGACTAATAATACGCCCTGCAAAGCTGCAGAGACTGTTGGTATTGAATCTATAAATCATACAAACAGTAACCAAGAATACTTAAATAATAGAGTCAAGCAATAATATTCTTATTAGTTTAAGTAATTTGGATGCTCTTGTTCACGTGGCAAATCAGTCATGGAAAAAATTCTCAGCTAATCATTAGATAACTGAAGCTAAGTGATATTCATATTACTAAGTCCCTAATTTTCTAGCATTAAAGAACTATTATGGGTCTTTGCATTATGTGCTGGTCAGTAAACACTTATTTAGGATACATGGTTCCTATTTTATCCATGTTTATATCTATAATTTATGAAAGTACTACTTGTAAAGAATTCAATAAAGAAAAGGGCAAAAATAATAATTAATAGCTTCAAGTATAATGCTCATGATACTCATAATAAATCTTAATTATAGAAATATTAGAAAACCAATGATATTTTTGCATTATCTATTTTCTACCACTGTGTCAAATTTGCATGGCAATTGGGCTTATTTTTTTTGAAAAAAATATATGCCTGAACCAAGCAGACTTCTACCATTCAAGAACCAAAAAAGGATGACAGGAAGCTAAAACATAAGAACAATTGCAGGAATTGGTATGTCTAGTTAATGAAAAAAAGATCTAGGATGACATGATAGCAATCTTTCAGTATTTGAGGGGCTGCTACAAAGAAGAGAGAGTCAATCTGTTCTCCAAAACATCTGAAGATTGACAAGAAGCAATGGATGGAAATTAATCCAGGAGAGAACCAACCTAGAAATAAGGATAAAATTCCTGACAGTTGGAACAATTAATCAATGGAAAACCTTCCTGCAGAGATTATGTGTGCTCCATCACTGGAGATTGAATAACCACTTGTCTGAAATGGTATAGGATATCCATGAGAAAAGGGTTGGACGAGAAGACCTTCTACATCCTTCCAAATCTATTATTCTGCTCTGCTTTCAATATTCTTGTCAAGAAACTAACATGAATTTGAGCTGGACTCAAAGGAGACTATCTTTATCTCCCTATTTAAGGCACATTGAAGAAGCTAATGGAAATGTCTTCACAGGTTCTGCTGGTGAGCTGTTAAGAAGACAGCATGAGAGAAGCTTATAACTTTTCTGGCATGTTCTACTGAGAAAATCAAGTTACACTGTTCATGAAACAATCGTGTTGGCAGGATGGAAAAAGGAGAACCATTGCTCCTTCCAGAAAAAGTGTTTTATTCTAAGCTGCTTGCTAATTTAGCAAGAAGGCTTCATGTATAGTACTAATGATACTACTAATACATCTTAATTATTTAGATTTTTAGGAAGAGATTGGAGAACCATTTGTCTGAAATGGTATAAGGTTTCTTGCAGGGGTGGGATTCTACCAGTTCATACCTATTCACTAGAACCGTTTGTTAACATTCTAAGTAGTTCGGAGAACTGGTTGTTAGAAGAAATGACTGGCCTAATCCTGTAAGGAAGGAAGGAAGGAAGGAAACATTCTGGTGTTGCTTACAGAAACTGCCTCTCTGTTAACCCTTATTACATTCTTGGCAGGACTAGACTTCCTGTCTCAGGAACTTCTCTGGAGTTTTTTTTTCTCCTCCTTTTCTGGTACTTTGCTTGCGTGGACCATTCAAAGTTACAATGACACTGAAAAAAATGACTTATGACCCTTTTTCACACTTACGACTGTTGTCATGAGAGGCCAGATGAGGAGATGAGTGCCTCGACGTGAGTGATATTAAGTTGGCCACACCCAGCCAATAACATCACCAAGCCATGTCCATCCAGTCACATGACCACCAAGCCACACCTACCACCTAAGCTACGCCCACATAACTGGTTGTTAAAATTTTTAATCCCACCCCTAGTTTCCCGCCTGAGCTAGACTAGAAGACCTCCAAGGTACCTTCCAACTCTGTTATTCTATTATTCTGAAGAATAAAACATCAATAATCTGGTGAAATGTATGCAGAAATGTTAGCTCCAGAATACCCAGACAATGAGGAAAAATAAATTGCTAGTTGGTGAAAGGGTGAAACCTGTATTGTTGTATTTCTTTGCAATTTGTTCCCTACCGCCTTTCTCCTTGCTTGAGCTAGCAGCAAATAAATACCTCTTACACAGCAATTGATCTAAGGCACTTAAGGCTGGATGAAGACATGAAATACTGGTGTAAAGCTTTTGTTGTGGAAGGCAACCAAAGGATAAGGAACGGAAAGTTAAGGAGAAAAATGCCGGAGAAGAAAAGATGTCGAAAAGAACCTGCAATAAATACTGCCAAGATGGCCAGAAGTAAGCAAGATAGAATTATCCCTGGCTTGTTACAGAGATTTTTTTTATCCTCCTGGGCAGAACGGAAAGGTTGACACATAGCATCAAGAATTTATGAAGAAGCAGTGTTGAAGCTTGCATTATCTTCATGTACAGATACATGTCGCCATTGGAGTATGCTCTTGCTCAGAGGTTTTTCCATAAGTACAGTCGTTGCTTGTTCTGTTACTCAGAACAAAGGTATTGTCAGAGGGATTATAGAATATAAAATAATGGAATTGGAAGGTTTTGGAGGTCATCTAGTCCAATCCCCTGCTTGAGCAAGAGATCTCATTATACCCTTCTGGGCAAATGGTTGTCCAAGCTTCTATTGAAAGCCTTCAGTGACCCACAATTTCTGAAGGCAAGTTTTTCCACTAATTAATTGTTCTCACTGATAAGACATTTCTCCTTATTTCTAGGTTGGATCTCTCTTTGATAAGTTTCCATCTCTTACTTCTTGCCATTATCACAGATGCTTTGGAGAATAGATCAACACTTTCTTGTTACCATTGTTTGTTAGGCAGGACTGTTGGGTTTAACAGGATTATTAACTAGGAGAAGAACTCTTTAGAAGACTTCTGCCATGAATGCCTTGAAGTTTCCAGTTTTCTGCCTTCACTGGAAGGACATGAGGCAAGTGACTATTAATCCCAAATGAGCAATGTGCCCAAACTTATATGCCAGCAGGGAGACTGAAAGTCATTATATTTCAATATATTTGTTTGGAAAGAACATGGATTCATTACATTCAGTTTCTTGAATCACAGGACTCAAGGAACCACACACAGAATTCTGAAATAATTTTCTATCAATAATTTATAACTAATTTCTTTCTCTTCTGCCACCACCTCCTCTTCCTCTTCTTATTTTATTTTTAACTTTACTCCAATAATATTACAGGTTAATAACTTTTGAAGTATTTATGACCACAACATTTTTGTACATTATTAATGTATAGTATATACTCATGTATTTTTCCCAACTATAGCTATAGATAATACTTTGGAACATCTCAACTGATAAATTGTTTGTAAGTTACATTGCTGATGTATAGATTTGAGAGCTATTTTTGTCCAGTGATTAAGGGACCTGACTGGAAACTGTTGGTCGACCATGAGTTGTAGTCCTGACTTTTATCCTTACGCCTCAATCCTGCAAGACAGCTGACTGAGTGACTTTGGGTCAATCCCCCACTGTCAGCCAAACCCACCTCACTAAGTTGTTGTGAGGAAAATAGGAAGAGGAATGAGTATTAGATTTCTTCACCTACTTGAAATATTTATAAAGGTTGAAATGAATGAACAAACGAATGAATGAATGAATGAATGACTAAGGCAGCTAAGAGAAAGAGTGTAATAGGTTACTAATTAAGCCCATGTCACACTGCACCAACGGATGGAAAGAGGATGTAAAATGGAGAGAAACACTTGCCATCCATTGCGTTAACACGATGCTTCTCGTTCTGTACTCACTGCCTCTGTTTTTCATCCTCTCTATCTGTCCAGCATCCGTCGACTGAGATCCATCTGCTCAAAAAGTTTTGAGCTGCTCAAAACTTTGAGTGGAAAATGTATCCAATGCGTCCGTTCTGCATCCGCAACGCATACGGGGAACATCCGTTCTACATCCGTCGTCATCCGTTACACATCCGCTATATCTGCTAGGCATCCGCTGCGCATCCGCGCAAATCGCATCCGCTCCAGCGGAAAAACGGACAAAGGGGGAAGCGGTGCAGAACCTCTTCACCTTCATCTGGCTCTTGCTCTTCCACAGCATCCAGTCATCTCCACCATGGATCATCACACACTCCTTTGGTAGCCACCATCGTTCTACAACAGTGCGAAGCCATCTACAGGCTCTTTCACCTGTTCTACGCGAAAGAAAAGGAGGCGGACAAGAAGTGTCTGGGTCCGAAGATGGATCACCAGAAGAAGCAGAAGTACGGACTGTACAACAAGCTGATGGTGGAGCTGAGGAACGAAGACACTCGTGCATTCCAGAACTTCATGAGGATACCTCCAGCCATGTGTGACAAAGTTGTGGAGCAGCTGACCCAGTTGACCAAGCAGAGCACCAACATCCAGCCCAGCCTGGACTCTGGCTCAAGGTGGCACTGACTCTGCGCCACCTGGCCTCAGGGACCACCTACAGGAGCATGCAGTTACGTCTGGAGGGTGCCACACAACACCATCAGCATTGTGGTCAGAGAAGTGATGCAGGCCATCATCGAAGAATACCTGCAGGAGTTCCTCCAGTGCCCCCTCCACTGAAGAAGGCTGGAAGAAAAGTTGCAGAACAGTTGTATCAGAAGTGGAACTTCTCCCACACCGTTGGAGCCATAGATGGCAAGCATGTGGCCTGCAAAGCTCCAGCCAAGTCAGGGTCCACTTATTTCAACTACAAGGGCTTCTTCAGCCACTCCTCTTCGCCATGGTCAATGCTGACTACAAGTTCATGTACATCGATGCTTCTGGCAACGGTCAGCTTCAGATGCCCAGGGATATACAATGCCATTGACCTCAAGGAGGGGTGGAACGCAACCTCATCATGGGCTTCCCAGATCCAGACCCCCTGCCCAATGACACACAAGATGTGCCCTACTTCATCGTGGGGGATGACGCCTTCTCACTCAGAACCTACCTCATGAAGCCCTACACCTCCAGATGCATTACCCATGAAGAGAGGATCTTCAACTACAGGCTGTCCAGGGCGAGGCGGTGGTGGAAAACACCTTTGGCATCCTGGCCAAAACAGGTTCCAGGTACTTCTCACCACCATGCAGGCATCGCCCAGAGACCGTGAGGAACATCGTGGAAGCTTGCTGCATCCTGCATAATCTCATGCGCACCCGCTACCGCAGTCTTGCAGAACAGGCTTGTGGACCTCCAACAAGGCAATGGGACATGGAGCCTGGTGAATGGAGGCAAGGGCAAAAACTTGATGGACACATGTGGATGTGCAAGGCCCCAACAGAGCTTCACGTGAAGGAAGAAGCAGCGCAACCTCCTGAAACACTGGTGCAACTCCCCAGCTGGAGCAGTGGAGGTGGCAAGACAGAGATGGTAGATGAATAATGGATGCTTCCTTCAGCCTGTCTCATCACACTAATGGGATTGGGCCATGTATGTTGAGTGGGCCCTACAATGAACAGGGCATTTAATAAAGAGTTGTGTTTATGGTTGAAATGTGTGGATCAATGATTACATTGTTATTGATAATAAAGGGCATAGGTGTGTGCCACCTGGGAGGGTGGACCATACAGTCCCACTATGCTTGCACTGAGAGGCTTATCTATCCCACTGCTGTCCTTACCCATCCCACAGGATCCCTGCCCAACCCACAGCTATTACCATCCAAAGGTATCCCTGCCCATTCTACAGCTATCCTTACCCATCCCACAAGCATGCAAAGGCTTAAACCATTTCTAAAAGTTTCTACCAAGACTTTATTTAATAAAATAAATGAAGCAAGTGTTGTGAAGGAAAAGATAATCTTTATTAATAAAACAAGCTGTAAAAGCAAAAATGACCCAAGTCAAGTGTCCCAAAGCAAAGATAAAGTCAACAGTAGCCACCCAGTCTCTTGGCACTCTTCTTAGTCACCCTGAGGTGTGCCCAGTCTCAGGGTGTAGGGTCCAGGTGCTGTGGAGGTGGCTGTTACTGGAGTGCTGGTCTGAGGCATCATTGGGGTGCCTGGCCCCGAGAGGAAAACAGGACGGGTGTGTGGAGGAACGTCCTCAGAGAGCTGGCTCAGTCCTGTGATGGTGAGTGCCCCTTCCTCCTGACATGGGGTGTCAGCCCCAAGACCGGATGGACAAGAGCTTGGCTTGTGGGTGGACGAAGGAGCAGTGTAATGGGATGTCTGGTCTGCAGCTGAGCGAGGTGAGGCATGGGTGGCATTTGTGGCATCGGTGGCATCAGTGTGCTATCAGTGGCATCGGTGGCGTACGATTGTACCTGTGCATGGACTGGGAAAGGCTGCCTGTTGCTGCTGGACCTCCTGGTAGCCGTTGCCTTGGTAAGGTGAGGGGCTGAAAGCCTTGGAAGGGCAGTGAAATCACCTAAGGTGGAGGAGCAGGCCTGGACTGGGTGGGAGCAGGTTCAGCTTGGTCTGGAGGGTTGTGAAGAAGACCAGTGATCCTGTCCTTTACACCTGGTACTGTGATTTCTGACATGTTCATGAGGGTCTGGTTGACGTAGGTGAGGAAGGGCTTGCCGGTTGGAGATGGGACGTTGGTGTTGTACCAGCTGAGAGAGGAGATCTACGCTACTCCTGATGGTGTCCCTGATCTCCAGCAGAACAGTGGGGATCGCCCCTCCGGTCTGCGCTCTGCCTGCTTTTTGTGGAGTGGAGCTGGGGTGGTATGTGGGTTGTGCCTGTGTGTGAAGTGTCCTCTCCTTGCTCCCACTGCGTTCAGAGGGGTCCTCCATGCGTTCAACCACGGGTTAGTGCAGCTGTCGGGGGGTTCTCCATCGTGGGATGCTCCACAGATAACTGCCTATACACAGGAGCTGCGACTCTTGGCCAGAAGAGACTGGCTCTCAGCGGGCTGCCTGTGAGAGAGAGCTTGTGAGAGGGCTGCTCCTCGGTGGCAGATCTCACCCTCCAAGAAGCTGCACTTGGCCATCACATAGGTCTCTCGGTCCATCAGCTTGACCGCAGCCTGGCCAGATTTCTTCAGGTGCAGCTTCCCGTACCAGGTGTGCATGTGCTTCCACCAGCTGAGGAGCACCTCCGAAGTTAGCCCAGGCCCTCCACCTTCTCTCTCCAAAGCAGCCTGCTTCCTTTTGGGGTCTCGATAGAGCCTGTTTCCCTTCCGCCATAGATACTCGTTCTCCCTCAGCCATTGCAGCACCTCTATCCTCATGTTCCTCTTCAGTGGAGTATTGCCTCCTCTCCCGTTCACGCGTATGCCTCTTCCTCCCTCTGGCAGGGCCATATGGGCCCTCCATCAGAGGGGCTTCGAGGTTTGTAGGGGCTGCTCCTCCACACCACCACCACCACCAGCAGCAACAACAAACAGTAGCTGCAAAAGCAGGACACGCAGCACCAGAAGGACCAGCAGCACCAGCAGCACCAGCAGGGACCAGCAGGACCAGGATCAGGCAGCAGCAGAGTAAAGCACCAGCAGCACCAGCAGGACCAGCAGGACCAGGATCAGAGCAGCAGAGTAAGCACCAGCAGCGCCAGCAGAACCAGCGGACCAGGAGCACCAGCAAGGACCAAGCAGGACCAGGAGCACCAGCAGCACCAGCTCGGACCAGGAGCACCAGCAGGACCAGCAGGACCAGGAGCAGCACCAGCGAGAGTAATCCCCAGCAGAAGCACCAGCACCAGGAGCAGCACCAGCAGAGTAAGCATCAGCAGAGAGCACCAGCACCAGGAGAATCAGCCCAGCAGCAGAAGCCCCAGCAGAAGCAGAGTGAGGGCCAGGGGCTGGGATGTGGCCCTGTCCCTCTTGCCAGGGCTAGGGAGCAGATGGCAGAGGCTTTCTCTTCTCCCCATGGTTGTTGGCCTCGTTTGCATAATGCTGGCTGGCTGGAGCTGTGTGTGGCAGCAGGTCTTTCCTCTGAATGGTGACCTGCTTGCGAGCGGCTTCCCTTTATATCAGTGGGGCTGACGCAATGCATCCTCCCCGCATGCCCAGTGAACGCTGTGCATCTGCTAGGCTTCCGCTAGGCTTCCGCTATGCATCCGCTTCATCTGCTCGGCATCCGCTCTGCATCCGCTCTTTATGCTGCGCGTCCGCTTCGCTGTGCTCCCCTGGAAGCCCCGCGGATGTGCCATCTGCTCCCATCTGCTTCCATCCACTAGGCTTCCGTGGAGCATCCGCTTTTCATCCCCTCTACATCCTCCCCCCATCCATTCCTTTCCGTTGTTGTCCGCTCTGGTTATACAAATTCGGAGCACTTTTGAGAGCGGATAACAATGGATGGAACATTTTCTCGTCCGCTGTGTCCTTTTTACAAATGTTTTGCATTCGTCGGCTAATGTGACAGGCCCTTTAATGACTTTTAAATCCTCTCCCCTCAATATAAATAATAATCCAAACTGATTTTATACATTTTTTATGTTGTTTGTTGCAGTATAGATCTTAGTTCCTATAAGATTCTCTGCCTTAATGATGGAACACTGACATCTCTGTTAACATTTTATGGAGTAATTGCTAGATATTTGCATTGTTTGTATCATCACTAAATGCCATCTATATATTACCTTCAGCTGATTTTTTTAATCAAAGGCTAATCATTATCCTACAATTTCCATAGGTTCTGTCAGTCCCCATTTTCCATTTACCCCCACATCCTACAATGCAATGGCAGCATCATCTATCTCTGTCTCCACTTTGTTTTCTCTGTTCAGTTGCTCCAGTTCTTGGAGGCTTGCCCTAGGCAAGTCCCTGCAGTTTTCTTAACAATTTTGTTTTCCTTAGAAGTGGTTGGCTATTGCCTCCTTCCTAGGGTTGAGGAAAGTGACTGGCCCTAGGTCAGCCAACTGGCTCTGTATGTAAGGGAAGACCAGAAGTCATAATCTTCCCATTTGTAGCCTGATGCCTTAACCCAGGCCTTTCAAACTTGCAGCCTGTGGACCAGATGCATCACATGCTGGCCATGCCCCCACCTGGTTTAGCGAAGGGCGGAAATGTCCCAATCCATCACATGAGGTGCCTATTTGACACCTTGCCTTAACCACTTCCTCAAGCTGAATCTCCTTTCTCCAACAGCATCTTGAATTTCTAGAAATTGTTCCTTTTTATGTTTGTGGTATTTAATTATTTATTTTTTAAGGTTGGTCAAAGGATGAATTCCTATTTTCCTGACCATTTTATCCTTCAAAAAAAGATTTAAATTCATTGTAACCAAGATATTTGGTGGCCTCCTCCTCCTCCTCCTCCTCCTCCCTTCCTCCTCCTCCTCCTCCTCCTCCTTCTCCTTCTTCTTTTGCAGGATAACAATTTGTTGTTACAAGAAATTTCTTATTCTGGATGAATTGTATAATCTCTATAGCTAGAATGGAATTGTTCTACGTGTATTATATAAATCAAAGTCCCAATCTTCCTCAAACAGAGTTGGTCTTCCATGCAACCAGCCTTGAAAAATAGTTTTTTTTTTTTTAATGATTCAGAGAAATGAAATTTTTCAGATACCTGGGATGTCTCTCAGAAATAAATATAGGAAATTATTAGCAAAAAAGTAGTATTTCTTGTAAACAGTGCCTTTTAAGAGATTATTCTGAAATAACCTGTAAACTACCAGGCTCCTTTGCTTTACAGAACTGTTGATTTTAATACAATGGATAATTTATTAGACTTAACGGGTAGTCTTAAAAACATTCAGTAGGACCGATTTCTGAGTACATATTAAATAAAAGTTTGTTAATAAAATAGAAGTTGAAAACAGGCTGTTTCTCTTTTCCCTTTATGTTTCTAATTGAGTACTTTAATTACTGAAATTCACATGTTATTCACAAGTATGTAATGACTGGGAAGTCTTGCTGTCAGGATTCCGACCAATGCCCTAATAAAAGCAGTTGCTTCAAGCAAAGTTTCAAGAAAAATCTAGTTGTTTCTTAGGAGCATCATGTCAGCACAGACCAAGTGAAGCCAGCTCTGACCCCACTCAGTTGACCCCACTTGCCACTGACCCTGTTTCCCTCTCCCCCCAAGGTGTGTCATCAGTCACATTCCCCATCAAAGCAATTTTATGCATTGTAGAATCACTCCCTCCAGCCACTGCTTTCTGTGGAGATGGTCATGACTTGGGCCAGCTAGGATGTGCTTTGTTTTGACTGAGGTGCAAATTCTTTGATGCAGCTGTGAGGCTCGGTTCCCAAAAACCCCCTGCCTATCACAACTTGGGAGCAGATTAGAGAAGCTTCACGAGTTGATATTTACATTAGTCTGCTTTTGAAAATGCATATAATTTTTAAAATGTACAACATATAATTTTGATGAAAGCAGACGTACAATGCAATATAGTAATAATTATCAGAAGTTTATCAGAAAAAAAATAATTAGATTTATAAGAGAAGGTGATTGTAATTTGGTATTGGATATATCTACATGGGATACATCCATTTACTTTGAGATAATTGATAGATATAGTATATAGAGAGGGCTGTAAAGCACTATAAAGTGGTATGTAAGTCTAAGTGCTATTGCTATTGCTATTTTAATGATAATATTCGTGAGATAACATTAGTGATAAGTAAATTTTAATGATGACATTAGTAGAGCCTTCGTCCCTTCCTTCCTCCTTCTTCCTTTCCTTCCTCTCTCCCTCCATTCCTCCATCACACCCTTCTCCCTGCCTTCCTTCTTTCCTTCTTTCCTTTCTTCCTATTTAGATAGAATAGATAGAATTATTTATTGGCCAATTGTGGTTAAATATACAAGGAATTTGTCTCGGTGCAAATACTCTCAGTATACATAAAAGAAAAGATACATTCATCAAGAATTACAAGGTACAACATTTTATGATAGTCATAGGATACAAAAAGCAATCAAATCATACTATGAAACAATCAATATAAATCATTAGGATACAAGCGACAAAGTTACAGTCATACAGTCACAAGTGGGAGGCAATGGGTGATAAGGAGTGGTGAGAAGATTAACAATAATAGTAGAGCAGACTTTGTAAATAGCTGTTGAGGGAATTATTTGTTTAGCAGAGTGATGGCTTTCAGGAAAAAAAAACCTGTTCTTGTGTCGAGTTGTTCTGGTGTGCAGTGCTCCATGGCGTCATTTTGAGGGAATTTATATTCATGTTTAATTGTTTCTAAGATTTGCTTTTGTTGTTTTATCTTACTTTATGCTATCCAGACTCAACCTTTTGAAATTGGCAGCTATATAATTTATATAAATAAATTTCAAAAAAATCAGTCTGACAATATCTCTCTCTCTCTCTCTTTCTCTCTCTCTCTGTGTGTACATAGTATATGTGTGGGTGCATATAGTATATATACTGTATGTATATATCTCTGGGTATGTTTATAGACTCAGATTATATAGAATAAATGATCTGGACAAGATGGTTTGCTGCAAAGAAGATAATTTATTTAAAAGTGTTTACCATATGTAATACATATGTAATACATACATACAAAATGTACCATATTATTTACATGCAATGGATGATATACAGGTTACAGATACAAAAATAATTATATCAGAACAACCCTGTCAGTTCTAAGAACTGCATGGCTATTTCTTTGTTAGTTTGAAAATACCAGCTCCCATGAACTGTAGGTCAATCAGCCAACTTATTTTAAACAAAGTTTGAGCATAGACTTTTAATGATAATTGTGGCTGACAGTTCTATTATGGATTGTTATCAGTCTATTATGTACACTTTGTTCTTTATCTACATTTGTTTTAAAAAAAGAAAGAAAAACTCCCTTTGGGACACGGGCAGCGTGATGGGTATACAGCAATCTTTCATATAGACAATGGAGCAGAATCTCACCATTCTGTTCCATCTTTGCAGGACCATAAAATTCTAGAAACAAAAATGTTATGTACTTGCTTACACCTTCCACCTTTCTTTCCAGTACCTCTTTCTATCTTTTGTTCTAGTACCTCCAATGCGGTACTTCTCTGTTTTCAGGGCTCCTGATGAACTTGAAATGTCAGTTTGATCTTCAGGATAAAATGTTGGACAAGGAGCAGATGGACCTCAAGATTATTTTCCATGGCTCTTTTTAAGCCTGTCACTCTTTCCTAGCTCAAACTATCTTAGAGGGCTGAGGGGGGAAAACAAAGAAAATAGAACAGAACAGAACAGAACAGAACAGAACAGAACAGAACAGAACAGAACAGAATAGAATAGAATAGAATAGAATAGAATAGAATAGAATAGAATAGAATAGAATAGAATAATAGAGTTGGAAGAGATCTTTGAGGTCTTCTAGTCCAACCCCCTGCTTAGGGAGGAAACCCTACAACATTTCAGACAAATGGTTATCCAATCTTTTCTTTAAAACTATCAGTGTTGGAGCATTCACAACTTCTGGAGGCAAATTGTTCCACTGATTAATTGTTCTAACCAGGAATTTCTCCTTAGTTCTAGGTTGCTTCTCTCCTTGTTTGCATCCATTGCTTCTTGTCCTACCCTCAGGTGCTTTGGAGAATAGCTTGACTCCCTCTTCTTTGTGGCAACCCTTAAGATATTGGAAGACTGCTATCATGTCACCCCTCATCCTTCTTTTCATTAAATTAGACATACCCAATTCCAGCAACTGTTCTTTATATGTTTTAGCCTCCAGTCACCTAACCATCTTTGTTGCTCTTCTCTGCACTCTTTCTAGAGTAGGGGTGTAAAACTCAAGGTCCGTGGGCCAGATGTGGCCTGCGATATGGTCAGATCTGGCCCACAACGTCATTCTGGTCTACCCCATATGAAGAGGAATGATTGGCCCAGTCTACTCAGTGTGAAGAAAGATCAGGCCAGCATAACTTCTGCCTGGTCTATCCAGCACAAAGAGGAAAGCTCATGCCAGCTTGTCATGGTGACCACCATTGCACTACAAAGGAGCTGGAGTCTGTATTCATGTCAGGATAAATCTTCAATACTCAAGGACTGGCTGAGACCTGGTCTACCCAATGCGAAGAAGAAACATGCCAGTAGTTTGGGGAGTGTTGTCAAGATGGCCACTCCCCCTCAGTTCCTCCCCCCCAAGGTCAACCACAGCCCTGATGAAATTAAGTTTGACACCCCTGTTCTAGAGTCTCCACATCTTGGTTTATCACTTTGAACTGTGGAGGAAAAGTATTAAATAAATAAGTAAGTAAATAAGTGATGATGACAGAAGCAAGATTAAGAGAAACCTCAGACCTTAACACAATTTTAATTTCCCACCCTAATAGTAAAGTACATAGTAAATAGTAGTAGTAAGTAGTAGTTACGACGGATGTGAAAAAAGTTACTTATGACCCATTCAAAGTTATGACTGCTGCAACATCCTGACAGTTGCATAATTTTTTGATGGTTTGACAACCAGTTCGCATTTATGACATGCATTCTACATTCATGGAATCATATTTTGTGGCATTTTCCAGCAAAACGGAAGCAAAAAACATCTAGAGGATAAGCTGGATTCAGGCTTACAGCCATGTAGTTGTAAAATTGAGTCTGGTCATATAGTGACTCAGCTTATGACCACAACAACTAACAATCAGAATACTGTGATTGTATGTAGAGGATTTACCTGTACTGTTTTGATGGAAGGGAGAATCTACTCAACTTGACCCATATATATAAAAGTTCTATTATCTTCATTATGTTTTCACTTCAGACATAATAATATTTTGCATATATTATTATTATAATTACTTTGACATTACGACATTAGCTGCTCCTTGTTGGAGTGAAGGAGTGATTTGAGTATGAACTTGAAATGTGCTTCTTTTAGAAGTACACAAGAGTTCTTTTCTTAATTAGTTATCCTTTCCAATTAAATCTGAAAATAAAGGAGGTACCTCACTCAGCCCCCCCCCAAAAATAACCTACAAGAAATATTGAATTATTAAATTAACATTCAGGTGACATTTTTAACTGTTCCAATTAAGTAATGTGGAAGGCTCCCAGACTAAACAAGGAATCACAAATAAAGCAAGACAAGGTCAAAATGTTAAATACCATCCCTGCCATTTTAGCAGTATTTAATGACAACAGAACATTAATTGTCAAGTTGGCCTTCTTATTGCCCCCCCCAAATGAGTATCACTTTATGTTTGCGTGTGTTTTTGTTTCGTCAATATTTGCAACTGTCACTTCTTATTTGTGCCACCTACTTGATAATAAGAAAAAGAGTCCTTATAATGCTTTGCCAGTGACATTTATTTTTTGTTTAATATTTTAGATTTTAATCTTGATGGACAGCTGCAAAAGACCTGTGAATGAAGGCAATAAGAAATGTGAAAAATAACAGGAAACTGTTGTGAAGATCTGAACAGGTAGGGGACTTAATAGATAACAGATAATCAGAGTTGGAAGGGACCTTGTAGTTCATCTAGTCCAACCCCCTGCCAAGTCTCAGGCTCCAGGACTATGGAGGTTTTCAGTCACCCAGGTCATAAATTGTCTCAAAGGTGGGTTTTTTTTTCTTCAAAAGTCAACAGGACTGTTTTTTCCTTGAGGAGGAATAAGAAAATGTTTCATTTCTCATCCAAGATACTTCATCGGTTGTGACTGGACAGAGCGGGTGGGGATGGTGGTGGTGGAAATTGAAGGATTGTATTTCTTTGCAGTCATCTGGTCATTTGCACTCTCTCTGAGAGCTGTTGAGACCACTTGGGGGTTTATGTGTGCCCTCAGGGTCACTTAAATCAGGTGTTGAGGTTGGTTGTGGAATCTTCTTGGAATTGTTGAAAGGGCTGTGTTGTACACCTACCCTTCCATCCCTCCACTATCCAGTCTCACGCATCAGTACCTATCCTTCCTCCCACCCACTTACCCACCCTGCCATCAGAACTGATGAAGCTTCTTGGATGAGAAGCGAAATATCTTCTTCTTCCTCCTCAGGAAAAAAAAAACACAGTCCAGTTGCCTTTTGAAAAAAGCATCTTTGAAACAAGTGGTAGTTGCTTAAAACTGAAAGTGATTCTTTCAGCGTCTATGGAGATTCTTAGTCCTCCAGGTCATGGTTGTCCCAAAGGTACTTTTTCAAGAGGCAACTAGACTTTCTGTTTTTTCTTTGAAGACGTTTCACTTCTCATCCAAGAAGCTTCTTCAGCTCTGATGGCAGGGTGGGTGGGTGGAAGGGCAGGCACTGACGGTTGAGACTGGATGGTGAGGGGATGGAAGGATAAGTTTCAGCTCAGAGCTGAAGAAGCTTCTTGTATGAGAAGTAAAATGTCTTCAAAGAAAACCAAAAAGTCTAGTTGCCTCTTGAAAAAGCAATTTTGGGATGGTTCTTTCAATGCACAGATTTTTCTTCAGCAAGATTTATTGATGAGAACAGGGTAGGATTGCAAGAATTTCAGCAACAGAATTATTTTCCATTTGGAACAAATTTATCCCTTTGCACCTTATGGTGTAGACTATATGATTTCCTTTTTAATAATCTTTTAACAAACTAGTGGGAAAGTGGATATCTTCAGTGATAATTGGGACACTTGCTGCTGGCACTTTTCATAATGGTTTCTTGAAACTTTATTCGGCTGCCTAACAATTATTGAATGAACCTTCCAATAAACAGGTTTTCTAGCCTCCAACCTGGACTGTAGAATACAACACCTTTAATACATCACCTTTAAGGTATAACAATTTAATATTTCTGAATTTTCCCCCTATACAACTTAAGTTGTGGCAAAGCAGAGATGATGACAATGGAAACTGTTCAAATTAAAATACTATTAATATGGAGCATTGGGCGTCTGGATTAAAAGTGTTCCCTTGGGATTTCTCTGGTCTTGGTTATTTACTTGCAGACGTTTCATTACCCACCTAAGATATTATTATCAGTGCAAACTCATCACACTGATGATGTTACCCAGTTGTATAATGAAATGACTGCAAGCAAACAACCAAGATCAGAGAGTACCAAGGAGTCTCATAGTTCAACTTTGAGCTACATCTATTCTTGTGTATTTTCTTGTGTTCGCTATTTTAAGATAATGAAAAAGTTAAAGAATTATGATTTTTATCAATTTAGTTTGTCCATAAACTCTTCCTATTTATTAAAAGCACCTCTTTTGTGCATATAAAACATAAGATGGTTTCAGAAACTATTTCATCTTTCTTATTGTCTTCAAAGATTTTATATGGGCCTTAGTGATTCAAATGTTAGACTAAGATCTGAATACGCCCTTGACCATTATGTGAAGCCACTTTCTATCACTATACTTAAACAATACTTAATTTGTTCCTAAGCATCCACCCCAATCCTTCCTAAGCAGCCACCCTAATCCTTCCTAAGGCCTGGTCCCACTGGCTGACGGACGCAAAACGTATGCACAAAGGACACAGCAGATGAGCAAAATTTCAGGGGTGGCTCCATCCGTTGTCATCCGCTCCAAAAAGTGGTGAAAATTTGCATAAACAGAACGGAAAAGAACAGAAAAGAATGGACGTGGGTAGCATGCAACGAGGATGTTAAACGAATGTTCATAGGAAGCCTAGCGGATGGAAGCGGATGACACCTCCGAAGGGGTTCTGGGATAATTGCGAAGCGGACACATAGGATGAAGCGGATGCATCACGTATGCCTAAAGGAAAGAAAGGGGATGCCGCGCGGATGTATATCAGATGCAAACCATTCACTGCACATCCGTTCTATTTCTGTGCTACTAACGATGTATAGACGTTCCATGTACCTTTTCTTTCCTCCCTCTTTCCATTTTCAGCTGCAGCAGATATGAGTTGCGAGGATGCCCAGAGGATGCAGAGAGGATACAGCGGACGTTTAACGGATGATAAACAGACATAGAAAGTTTGTTGCTCGTATGTCGCGGATTTACATCGTACACGGCAGAAAATTCATCCGCTCAAAAAGTTTTGTGCAGCTCAAAACTTCTTGCACGGATGAAATTGCAGTGGATGGATGCTTGACGGATAAAGCATATGAAACATGTATGCAATGAGTACACAACTGATGCATAGCGTTTTCCAATGGATGGCAAGCTTTTTTTAATGTTTTACATCCTCTTTGCATCCGTAAGTGCAGTGGGACCAGGCCTTAAGTAGCCACCCTAATCCTCAAATTTCTCCCCCACTCCCCAATTTCTACATGAAAATAACTGAAGATGGCATTTAATTTTGTTGTATGAGGTGGAATGAAAATAAAGTAAAATAAACTAAAACTAATAGCAATAGCACATAGACTTACATCCTGCTTCACAGTGCTTTTACAGCCCTCTATAATGATTTACAGAGCCAGCAATTTGTCCCCAACAACCTGGGTCCTCATTTTACCCACCTTGGAAGGATGGGAGGCTGAGTCAACCTTGAGCCTGTGAGAATTGAACTGCTACATTGCAGGCAAGCTGGCAGTCAGCAGAAGTATCATGCAGTACTACATTCCAACCACTGTGCCACTGCGGCACTTAACTTAAAATAGCAAACTTTCAACGGCCATTGTTTTTCTATTCCAGAATAATGGTAAAAATGGGAAGGACTTTGTTCAGGTTTTGAAAATAGTTTTCCATGGTTTATGGATTTTTTCTAAACAGACCCATTTTCCATCTTTACTTGGAAACTGTATCCAAGGAGAATTGCTGATTGACTATGGATAAAATATTTTATAGTTCTGGAGTGCAAGGCTCCAGCAGTAGAATCTGTCTGCTTGACTTAGCACTTGCATTAACAGGAGCTTCAGGAGAAGTTTATCAAATCAGTTTGAAATTTAGCCATGAGTTGCTTTCTGTTGCCTTCTTCATAATCAACAACACACTCTTGAAGATTTCTGGCAGCCTCACCAGGTTGCACCAATAAATCTAAGTGAATAGCTGGCTTGATTTGTTATTGATTTCCCAGAGGATATATTTGAAGCTGCAACTTATTGATGGGACTTCAGTGAGGCAATATAGGCCAAAGGGGAACACACTAACCATAAAGAAGGACTTCGGTGGTCCAGTTCTAATACCGTCAGAAGATTCATGGCCAATAATGTACTTAATTTAACCAGCCTTTCTTAAAAGTGAAGCAAGGGGCGGAAAACAGAGTCTAAGATGACATCCAAAGGTAGACTCACGGTTACAGACAATTGCTCAAGATTATCAACAGCTGCATCTTCAGCACAGGTTGTTTGAATGACTACTGACTTCAACCGCAAGGCCTGTAATTCCCAAATTGTACGCTGTCAATTTTGTTCTTTCTGCCAAATGTACCAAATGAGTATATTTCAAAGAACACAGAGCAGCCTGACTAAAGAGTAATGTAGGACTAAAGGCACATGTTAGAATATGCAGTTGGAGAAGACTCCTTCTGTCAACTGATCCCTGCTGCCAGCCCCAAACCAAGCTGCCAGCCCCAAACCAAGAATGACACATGGTAATTGTTCCAAGCTGAGTTCTTTATTGTTTCACACTTATAGACAAAATGTTGCCAGACTGAAGACTCTGTTATTTTCATCTACCATATATTCTAGTGATTAAGCCACTAATGATTATAATAATATAGTGATTAAGGCACTACTCTAGTGATTAAGGCCAGAAAGCAGGAGAGTGTGAGTTCATGTCCTGCCTTAGCCATGACAGCTGGCTGAACCAGTCACTAATTCAGTCCAGGGTTGTTGTTATAGGAAAATAGGAGGGGGAAGGTCAGAGGTGGTATTCCGCAGGTTCTGACCAGTTCTGGAGAACCAGTAGTGGAAATTTTAAGTAGTTCAGAGAACTGGCAAACACTACCTCTGATTGCCCCTGCCCCCATCTATTCTCTGCCTCCCAAGTCCCAGCTGATTGGCTGGGTCTTCTTTTGTTGCTGTGCACAGGAGAACGGATCTGGAAAGCAGGTTAGTGAGGTGGGGAGGGAATGGGGATTTTGCAGTATCCTTCCTCTGCCACGCCCACCAANCTTCTTTTGTTGCTGTGCACAGGAGAACGGATCTGGAAAGCAGGTTAGTGAGGTGGGGAGGGAATGGGGATTTTGCAGTATCCTTCCTCTGCCACGCCCACCAAGTCATGCACACAGAACCAGTGGTAAAAATGTTTGAATCTCACCACTGAGGAAGATGTGTTGAATATGTCTGCTGTCTTGAATTATTTGTAAAATTGATAAAGGCAGGATTAAACAAATAAATAAATGTGGCAGTGAACAGAGTGTATGTAATAAATTCTTTTATTCATGATTTTATTAATGATATCTCAATTATCTCCCTCCAATATAAGTAATAATCCCAACTCATTTTATATATTGTATTTTTTTTTTGCATTATAGATCTTACTTCCTGTAAGATTGTCTGCCTTAATGATGGAACATTTTCATCACATACCTACAAACATACATATAAAACATGTATAGCACTCCTCCAACACTGCCTGTGCAGAATAGCCATTAAGCAGTGTTTAAGTAACCATAGGAGACAGAAGTGTTGCAAAATGTTCTACTGGAAGTAGCTCCTCCTCCTCCTCTTTTTCTTCTTCTTTCTCTTCTTCCTCCTCCCTTCTCTTTCTTTTTCTCTTTCTCTCTCTTTCTCTTTCCTTTCTTCTCATATTGCTATGCAATGCACATGTTCAAACAACTTTCTGAATATTGAATTTAGGTCAGTAAAAGATAACTCTGTACACATCATATAATGGCATAATGTATGGTCTGAATTTGCACACCGTGCTAAAACAAAGATGGAGTTTTCATAGCAAACTTAATCCCAAACTATACACCCCATTTCAGCCTCATCCAATTTGTTGTATACATACAGTTAGTGAATGTGATTTATTTTTAGAGTTCCAAGTGGAAATTTCTAGCTTCTTATACATCTTAATGGGTAGTAAGAAAGAAATTGTAGGAAAAGAGCAAACAGAGCTGGAAGGTGGAGTTAAATGTATCATAGGTTTACAGTCCTTACATTGCCACACAATTTCCAAATCCAGCCCACCTTGAATTCTGTGGCCCCTTATCTAGTGCCAATTTAGTGCTAATTGTTAGTTGACTAGATTCTTATGGATAGGCTTGAGTAACACATCCTTGTGAACTGCAACTTAACCTATGGTCCTGATTTAGAAATTCATGAATTGCTGTGTAAGAATAACAACCCATATAAAATAATTTTAGTGCATATGAAGTATCTGTAATTTATCTACAAATTCTTATTCAGGAGCAGTGGCTTAAATCACATGTATTAAAAGAGGGAGAACTTTCATTGTATGACTGCATCTTGATCACTTTTGATATTCCCCAACCTGCCTATAGATTAACAGAGTTGGAAGGGACCTTGTAGGTCTTCAAGTCCAACCCCCTGCCCAAGAAAGACCCTACACCATTTCTGGCAAATGACAGTCCAACCTCTTCTTGAAAGTCTCAGATGATGAAGCTCCCACAACTTCTGAAGGCAAACTGTTCTACCTCAGCCCCTGCATGTAAAGTTTAGTTTAGTGGCCATTCTTACCATTGATTTAAGGGCCACAACAGCATTTTTCATTGAAAGATCCAAAATATTAAAAGAACATTTTGTGCTGAGCAAGACCTGTGGCTGTTATATTAACGATAATTCCTCACGTAAATTCCCAACCATAAAATTTGCAAGTTCCTGCCAATACATTTTTTAAATTGCATTTTTCTTTCCAGGTCAAAACCACATTCTCAATGCGAGAGAAGAAATAAACATTGGAAGAAATCCCTTGGGCAAGGATGATGGGATTTGGCAAAATGCTCTGGTGATGCATCAGGCTTTGGGATGCAGGTCAGCAGCAACAAACTGTCATAAATGTGGATGTTTTTGCATTAAAAGGAAACTATGAAAAAGATAAAAAGGAAAAGACTCGATAGTCAAGCATATTGGCAATACTCAAAGGGGATTTGACCCTTTTAAATCCTTCTCCCAATTACAGTAAAGGCAATGAAATTATACCAATCTATTCTGCACAGCAGCTGCCAATGAATTGAGCTGCTTCATATAAAGAATCCCCATATGTATGTATCATACAGTGAAAAAAAATATCATAAAAGGATTTTATAATATAAAGCACAGAATGTATTGGGATTGGGTTAGAGGCCTACTTTCTTGGTAACCTTCTTATAACATAATTTGATCATTCTGCTTCCAGAGAAACACAATTTCCTACAACTGGATTGGAGCTGAGTATCCTCTGACCAGGTTCCATTTATTCAATGCAATGAAAGAGAATGGATATTTGGATATTTCATTTAAAGGGAGGCAAGTTTGGATGGAATTCGTGTGCATGAAATGCTTATGTGCTCATGATCGGTATTTCTATACTGCTGGACTTCAAAATGGCTCAGAGTATCTTGTCCTTGATACTTGATAAAATAGCAAAGGTAAAGGTATGTCACAGGGAGGAGGGGTTCATCTTATTTTCCAACGCACCAGAAAGCAAGACAATAAACAATGAAAGGAAACTAATCAAGGAGAGAAGCAACCTAGAACTAAAGAGTTCCTGACAGAACAATTAATCAGTGGAATGACTTGCCTTAAGAGGTTGCAGGTGCTCCATCACTGGAGGCTTTTACGAAGAGACTGTACAGCCACTTGTCTGGAATGGTATAGGGCCTCCTACTTGATCAGGGGTTGGACTAGAAGACCTCCATAGTCCCTTTAAACTGTGTTATTCTGAATATTCTAATTTTTATTTTATAATCTACTTCCAAGTAATCTACTGCTATCTTTCTTTCCATCTTTTCAATTTCATTCAAAGAAAACCACTGTTGGGGAATCTTCTATGATATTTTTTTTAAGATTGGGAAGTTTGGGCTTTCAGGAAATCTTCAAAGTGAAGGAAGGTAGAACCCTGAGATTTCTATGACTGAAATGCTGTTATTTTTTTGACATTAAGAGGAATTAACGCTACATCTCATCAAGCAATAAGTACAGGTGAAACTCGAAAAATTAGAATATCGTGCAAAAGTCCATTTATTTCAGTAATGCAACTTAAAAGGTGAAACTAATATATTGAGATAGATTCACTCATGCAAAGCAAGCATAGCTCTTCAAGCCGTGAGTTTGTCGATAAATTGAGATGATTATGGCTTACAGCTCATGAAAATCCCCAAACAATCCACATCTCAGAAAATGTAGAATATTGTGAAAAGCGTTCAATATTCTCGGCTCAAAGTGTCCAATCTAATCAGATCAATGAAGCTGTTAACACACTGTGCAAAGGCTTTTCTGAGCCTATTAAATTTGCGGTCTCTCAGTCTGGTTTCAGATTAGGAATCACAATCATGGGAAAGACTGCTGACACTGACAGTTGTGCAGAAAACTTTCATTGAGACTCTCCATAAGGAAGGGAAAGCTCAAAAGGTAGTTGCACACACTGT
>BHFT01000191.1:7500-51904 GCA_004320025.1 Laticauda laticaudata | reverse complement strand
CCATCCAGTCACATGACCACCAAGCCACACCCACAAATTAGGCCATGCCCACAGAACCAGTTAGTGGTCCCTGGGATGTAAAATTATGAGTTTGGTGGTCCCTGAGGTCCAAAAGGTTGGTGTCCCCTGACTTAGAGAACAGTTGCTAAAATGACAGTTGCTAAAATGCAGTCTGTTCTCCCAACAAGAGCAGCAGCGGAGAGAAGCGGCCACTGCCCTGGAGAGCACATGGAGCATCTCCGCAAGTGAAGCCTTGGTAGCTAGGAATGTAAGAAGCGGCTGCAACATCTCCGCTGCAGTGGTTTCCGGATGGATCTTCTTAAAAGTAAGAACTGTCCGGTTCATTCCCAAATGGCTTTGCCCCTCCCCTCCTGCACCTACACTGCCCCCCACGGCCCTTTGGCCTAGTGCAGCAGGCTGCAGGCTGAATAAATTGCATCAGCCCATGAGGGCATAGTTTGAGGTCAGAGGGTGCAGCAGCATGTGGGCAGAGGCCCAGGGCAAGGCCGGACCTGGGGAAAAGTATGTTCCCTGACCAGGCCAAGGTGAATGGCAAGCAGGCGGCATGTTTAGCTTTGGTGCACAGAGCAGGTGAGCCCCAGAGGTGAGGCCCAGAGATTAGCACAAAGGCAAGATATATAGGGCCTGATGGGGTGGGGTGGGGTGGGGTAGGCAGGATCAGCCAGTGGTGCAATTGGTTCTTCTTTGTGCAGTGCAACAGTGACCTCCCTTAGTGTCAAAACTGGTGAAGTGAGCTATTTTTTCTTATTTGAGGCGCAGCAATCTGCTCTGCCACACAAATCAGCTGAGCTAAAAAAACAAGGGAATTTAGGACAGAAAAGGGGCGAGGGCAGATGGGCAGGGCCAGCCAGAGGTGGTATTTGCCAGCTCTCCAAATTACTCAAAATTTCCACTACCAGTACGTCCAAACCAGTCTGAACCAGCTGAACACCACCTCTGATATGAATACTGATAAAAGTTTTATTTATTCATCCATTTTTATTTTAACCCTCTTTGGGTTAAACTTTGGGAGGCAAATAAAAACAAACAATTACATTAAAGTGAATATTAACTAAAATCACATCAAGGCTCAGTAAAAACATAAAACTGTTAGAAACTCCCCACACACAACTAGAATCTCACCATCAATGCCTGGTGGAAAAACCAGATCTTCATAGCCTTGCAAAAGGCCAATGGAGTAAGAGCCACCCATATTTCAAGATGGAGGCTAAATCACACAGCAGGTATTTTAAAGAAAAAGCACATTTTGGGGGACCAGCTAGACAGCATTGTTATCTGGAATACATCATTGATATGAGACTAAATTCCCACCATGTAAAAAAGAAAGTAAAACAATTAGTATTGTTCAGATCCATTGCCAAATTGATATAGATGTTTGGTCTTTGCAAAAAATAAACTCAGTAAGTGCCAACATTTTCATACTTTGCACAAAGCAACAATATTGTGGAAAGGGAATAAAATATATTATTAGTTTCCAGGTTTAAAACAAATTAGTAAAATGATATTGTGCCATCTATTCAGGGTACACAGTGGAATGTGTCATTAATTTTTTTGAATTTGATTCAAAACACATTAATCAAACAAAAAATTAGATTTTCTTTTGCACTAAATAGTTTTACCATATTGATATCAGGATATGTTATTAATTCACTGAAAAATCTGTTATTACAAATAAACCTACAGTATAAAACTGGTGAGTCATTTCGATTGGATTTGTTTAAAAGTATATGGGGCTTTTATGTCATACCTTGCTAGAATTGCATGGTAAAGTCCCTGACTTTCAAATTTTAACGAACTATCATAGATATTCTAAATATAGCACAATATTCTAATGATAAAGCCTTCAAACTTCATACAGGTCTGTAAAATTCCTAACATCAGACAATAAGAAACAGGCAAGATCCAGAGCTATAATTTCAGTGCATTGATATTTTCTTGGAAATGTATGAAGTCTGTGTTAACATGTTATAAATTGCTTCGAAGTTTTATATTTAGGATTCATAAAACACATGCAATCTCTAAGAATGAACATTAACTTATATTTATAAAGCTTATATTAACTTAAACTTATAAAGGGTTATGCCCTAAGATGCCGTTCTTTTCTTCCACTTTGCCTTTATAATTAGTTATATAATCAGAAATTATAAAAATATTATGGCAATCACAGTGGACTTTGATGTAATGAGCAAGATGAAATAGCATAAATATGAATTCTAGTCCCCCTTTGGGCATGAGAGTTGGCAAGGTAGCCTTTGGCCAGACATTCTTCCATACTTGAATATAGACTAGGACTTGGATTTTCCTGTTCAACTCTTTAATTCCTGTTCAACTCCTTAATTACTACACCACACTCACTACGTGTAAATGCATATGTATATAAATCTTACATAATCATTTGGAACTCTTTTTCCTTCAGAGACTTTGGACAAAGAACTCATTTGTGGCAGAGAAGTTTCATCTTGTTTATAACACAACAAAGGAAGGATAATTTGCTAACCATTGGAGCATGGTGGCACAGTGGTTAGAATGCAGTATTGCAAGCTAATTCTGCTGACTGCCAGCAATTTGATTCTCACTGGCTCAAGGTTGACTCATCTTTGCATCTTTCTGAAGTTGGTAAAATGAAGACCCAAATAGTTGAGGACAATATGCTGACATTGTAAACCATTTAGAGGGCTATAAAGCACTATGATGCAGTATCTAAATCTAAATGCTATTATTTGTAGCAATTCATTGATTATGCATATGTGGCTTGGAAGTGGTTGGCGTAATAAGTATTTTTACAATTTTGTAAAATTACAACATATTTTACAATTTTATAAAATATTCTTAATATAAGTTTGAAGCCCATTCTACTGAATATATATACTGTATTAATTACAATAAAATAAATTAATTAATATACCACAATAAATTAAATATCCCTAGACTAGGATTGGTGAGTCAGGATATTTCTCCATCACTTGCAAGAGTGGCCATTTGTTTTTTCTTTTTGCCTGACTGAATGTAGCTATTCCAACTCCTTTCCCATCCATTTTGTATATTCTGCCTCATTCAATGTCCACAATCCCAGCACCTCAGATGGATTTTTCTGGATGCTAACTCTTTGGTTGAAGAACAAAGATGACTCTTTTGCCGGTGTAAACAATCCAGTGGCAAGAAATCCCTTTGGATTTTCTACTCTGGACAGATATTTAATAAAATTCTCAGTATTTTCCTGTTCTGCTATAAAATACAAAGTTACTACAGCAGGAGGTCTCATTCCCTCCTAATCTTCAGACTTTATGGGTCATGACCCAATCACACTCCAATTGATAGTCAATATATTGTAATGATTATTGTTCTGCTAGGACTAGAGATCCCATTTAGCTAAGTTTCATGTGCTGATTGTAGCCACTCAAATAAATGTCATGTGAATGAATTTGGTGATAACATGCTCTTAGAATTCAATAAAGGTAAACATGCAGTTAAATCAAATATATTTTTAATCAGAAAAGGTAATGTGCTTTTAATGTCATAAACAATTTATTTCTTTATCATAGCAGTTTTATCATGAATGCAGAATGTTTTGTTTTTAGACTTCTTCAGTAGAAACTTTAACTTATGACCATTTGCTCAGCAACCATTTGAAGTTATGACAGTGCTGAAAAAAGTGATTTACCTGCATTTTTTGCACTTGTAGGATGCTCCAGAATTTAAGATGCACCTAGCTTTTGGGGAGGAAAACAAGAAAAAAAAATCTGCCCCTGCCTCCCAGTATCCATTGGTATTCATCTGGCTAGCTTTCTTGCAGTAAATAGCAAACAGCCTGAACACCCTCAGTACGTTATCACAGCCTGATTCAGCATCAGCAGGTGATTGGCGGTTGGATCAGCCTCCCAGAATATCACCAATCAGCTGTTCCAGGTGGTGGGAATCACTGCCGTTTGCCACTGATCGTCACTGCCGCCTATTGCCTATATGATCAGTGGCGGCAAATGGCAAAGTGGTAATCCCCACCACCTGGAACAGCTGCTGCTGCATCACCCCCCCTCCCCCCCGCAATATTCACTCCATAAGACACAAAGACATTTCCACCCACTTTTTTGGGGGGAGGGGGAGTGCATCTTATAGAGCAAAAATATGGTACAACCAGTCCTCATACTTATGAGACGGACACAGAGCTTGCAGTCACATGATCATGATTTGGGCACTTGGCAGCCAACATGTATTTACAACTGTTGCAGTATTCCAAGGTCATGCAATCACCATTTGCAAGTTTCCCATTCAGATTCCAACAAGCAAAGTTGTTGAGGGAAGCTCAATTTGCTTAACAACCATGGCAAAAAAGATTGTAAAGTTGGTTGCGGTCATGTCATGACTTAGTTAACTGCATCATGGTGGAAATTCTGGTCACAATTGTTGTGTTAAGTCCACCACAACCTGTGCTTTCAGATATGCTTGGAAACATGTATGGTTTCTAAAATTAAATATTCAGTTCCCAATTGAAGCCATATAGCTGTGTCACTTAATTTTGCTACAGCTTTTCAATGCTTATTTGGTAAATACAATAATCTACAATCTCATACCTAGGAATTTTTTTTCTACTTAGCATTGGAAGGGCAGAGAAAGAAATCAGTATAGTATCTGCTCAGTTTTAAGAATAAATATAGGGACCAACCGTAACCAGTTTTGAAACTGTTTAAACCTAAACATTAACTGAAAGCAGAAATGTGTTGATAAATATACTTTTCTCAAAGCTTGTTATAATTTGAGACATTCCCCCCCAAAAAATCCATATGTTGTTGAAGTTAAGTGTAAAAATGAATATTTAGACATTCTTTTATTAGATACAAATTACTTTTGTATCTAATGCTATCCTATATCTAAAACACTATGCAGCATGGGCACTGAATTGCCATTATTTAATATGGTTGTTTTCAGGTAAGTAGCTATAAGATTACAATCTCAGAGTTCATCTGATTCAGCTAAGGATATCTCTGTATATAAGCAAGTCTGGAAATATGAATATAAATTTTCATTGCCTAAGAATATCTGACTGTGTTTTTTTCTCTAAGATAGAATATATATTACAAAATGTAACTCTTGTCCACATGAGCCTCAAGGAACCAGACACAATCTATTTCGAAAATGCAACTAGAGAAGAGCCAGGAAGTTTGTTTGACTAATTTTTTTCAACTCTGGTCACAACCAATTCACAATTTTTGGTGGGGGTGCAGGGAGGAAAACATTTTCATACAATAAGAATTTGAAATTGAATTTCAACTACTAGCACTGAGTCAAGTAGCATTTTAGCCAACAGTGAAATTAATAAGTTTTTCTTACTTCCTAGGGGAGGGGGGACACAATTTTGTTTTAAAATTTGCTTCAAAAGCCTGTAAGTGCAACCGTGCTTTACAGCAATATACACACATATATAGTATAGTGGCAAAGAATACACACTACTGAATGCAAACAAGAAATTAAAAAAGTACTTTTCCTTTCTTGTTATTTATGTTATAAGTAAAATGATTAATGCAATAAGAAATATATTCTACAGCTAAAAATGAAATAATGTGCAACATAAAATATAAAAATTCCAAAGGGAGCTAATTTGAAAGGTTTTCAGTTGTGCTTGTATCACCCATTTCTGAAGCTATTCTCTCACTTTGTAAGCACAAATAATTTTCTAGAAATATACTGGGTGCTCTTCTTCTATAGATTGTCACAGTGAAGCACTGTGCTGGCATTAATTTTAGTTGTTTCAAGAAAGCAAACATGAAAAGATTACATAATCATGTAATGACCGGTATCATCATTAAATAATTGAATGCATAATTTTGTTCATGTAAGTCCAGCTGGTTACAATAGCCTTGATCACAAACCATAATTAGAATACACATTTTCACCACTTTTCAGCCTTTCCTGTAATACAGCTAACAAAGCACATAATCTGTGAAGGCACTAAAATTATTGTCTCTAAAGCCAAGAATTCTTGTAAAATGTTTTCTCTGTGCACTGAAAGTTCAAATAAAATTTAGCATTATAGATATTTGGAGTTATTCTTAACTCAAGGCTATTTGACAGTTGCTTTTCTACTTAGTAGTATGCACATACAACAGTAGTAAATACCAATTCTCATGTTCATGTTTGACCAAAGCCCTTACCAAAAAATGGTAGAGTCAACGACTATATTATCTAAAGATATCATTTTTTTCTGGCAGATGTAACTAATAATACAGCCAATTTACTATGCTGTATTTTTCCTTGGAGATGGTAAACACCACCTTACAATTCATTAAGAGATATTTGCCACATGAAACTGAGCAATAAATGACCTATTGGGAGCAGCCTTATCATCTTAATATTGTGAGAAATAGATCTAAAAATATTTATAATTCAGATTGTGATAAAGTGCCTATTTGTAATCAGTCAACTATTGCACTTATGGGGACTAGGAAACATTTTAAACTCTCCTGCTCCAAGGCAATTAGCATTCAAATTATTGTATTGTTATTTAATGTTAAGGTCCCAAGCATAAGGTGGCCTTTTGAAAATTCTGGGTACTTTACTTTCTGAATTTCTTATTCCCTGTCACAACAAAGTAATCATCATCCTGTTTTGACTTTACTGTGGAACCCTTTAACCTAATCTGTGTCCCTTTAGTTAGAACAGTTGGAACAGTAGCTTTTCCTTTTGAAATGGGATCCTTAGTGGTTGAATCCAGGTCTTTATCATTCTTCTGTGAGACTTTGACCTGCGCCTGACTTTTGACAGTCTTTTTCCTAATGGTCAATGTTTGAGGAAGACGCACAATAGATAATGGCATACGATCAGAATGTGTTGTTGCATCAGTTGTTACCTGTATTTTCATCCTGATATTTTGAACTGGTCTCTTCTTGGCTGAAGAATTATTACTAACAGATGAAAATGAATTTTTACTCTTTACATCTAGTGTAGATGTCTGCTCAGTTGTTTTATCATTTGTAAGAGAGGAATTAGAACTTTTAGGGCTAAGAGCAGTTTTTTGTTTGGTTTGCTTAGTTTCCAATTTCCCTCTGTGTGAATAAAACTGTGTGGGTAATGTTTGACTACTATTTTGGGAAATTATTTTTGTAGGCATTGTAGAAGATGTTTGAGGGCAAGATGACTTTGACATATGTAAATTTCTATTAATCGTCTTTGCCGATTTTGCTGAGGTTTTTGAAAGAGGCTTACATTTGGCTACATTTTTGAGCCCAGCTGCATTATCAGGAGAATGATGTTCTTCTCGGCAGCCTACCCTTGTAGCTGTTTCAGGCAACCTAGAAAGTTTATTGTTTGAACAACTTAGAGTAGAATGTTGTACAGTTGGAGAGTTTTGGGAACATGCAGACTTGAAAGATGATGCAGTACATTTCTGAAGAGATGCTGATGGTGTTAAAGCAGTTCTTCCCTGAGCTGATGATGAGCACTTACTTACAGTTTGTCTATATTTTGAAACAGATGTAGGGTCGTGAGAAGGTGGTGCTGGCTTTTTTGAAACAGGTTTTGATGCTTTGGAAAATGGCTGAACATTATTTACAGATGAATCTTTTAATTTGGTCTGGTTTCGTGTCAACTGGTCTGAAGGTAACAAATGCTTTGCTGCTTCTGAAGAAGAAAGAACTGTTGGTTGGGACAACTTACATCCTCCCTGTTTCCTATTACCTACACGAGGGTTTTTCGAAACAGAAACCATAGTAGAGAGCTTTGAACTTTGTTTATGGTATGCATCAATGGCAGATATGGGATTCATGGGTGGAGGCTGTGGGGGTTTAGCAGATGAATCAGAAACTGTATCACCAGATGCACCTTTTTGAAATGACAAAATCTTTTGTTCCAATGTTGCAAACTGAAGCATTCGGCAAGGATCATATTTGAGAAGAAAACCTTGAAGAGTATCCCAGCCTCCACCAACACGTACCATTACATGTTTGCCATGTAACATCTAATAGAAGAGATTAAAAATAGTTTGATTATAACTGATTGCACTTAAGCAATATAGGTGTTGTATGAAATTACCGTGTTTCTCCAATAAGGCCTCCATCAATAGGAAGACCCACCATGTTTTATTGGCATAAAATCAAATTAAGCCCCTTCCCCCAAATTAAGGCCCATATTAAATATGCAAAATGGAGGGGGAATGGTGGGGTGGGGCTTGCCGTTAGGAAGTACTTTTGTTGCATGCTCAGATATGGTGCTGCCTGCGTTGGTGGGGCACTTCATATCGGGAGACCTTCCGCCACCGTTGCTTTCCCTTCTCCCTCCCTTCTCCCTTTGCTACTGCGGGTGTAAGAGCAAACGCCCTTGCAATTTGGCCGCAGCCAACGTTGCACAGTCAGGGCTCCTCCCTGCAATCGGAGCCCTGAGGAGACACTTGGATTCAGCGCTCCGTCGCGCCTTCCTTTGCTCGAAGGTAAAGTGAATTATTTTTAAAAGATGACACCTACTACAACCAAAGCCTCCCTTGACCGAGAGGGCGAGCCCAACCCCATGTGGGGAGGCGGGAGATCTCCAGGGCCTCTTTGGTTCCTCCTGCTTGCTGAGAGGTGAGGAAGCCCAGGCGAGATTGGGAAGGTGGGGACAGGAAGTTGCCTTTGGTGAGACGCTCTGCCCGGTGAAGGGGGCCACCCTGTCAGCTGTGCCCCAGGCGGGGAGTGCGAACCTGAACAGGGGGGCCTCCCGGGGGCAGAGCTCTCACCAAGGCAGCGAGCCGCCTCCCCTGCCGGACCCTCCGCTCATCCTGCAGCGCTGTGCGGGATGGCAGAGCGGAAAGCGAGCTGTGGGTGCGTGCGTGCCTCCACCTTTGCCCCTCGTTCCAAATCTCATCCGGTGACGCAGCGCTTCGCTTTGGCTTCTTGCAAAGCCACGGCTTCGTCACCTCTTCATCAAGCAGGAGGAACCGGCTGGCAGCCATCCTCCTCCCTCAGCTGCAGCGCAGACGTTGACCTTAGGGGAGAGAAGAGAGAGAGGGAGAGATCATCTTGGGCGAGTGCCTCCCCACAGCCCTCTGCAACGAAAAGGAGGAGCGCCACTGGCCGGGGTGGGTAAGGGAAACCGAGCCGCGAAGACTCCCTCAGCATACACTTCCCAAAGGAGTCGGTCTAAAGCGCAGCGTGCTAGGCCTGCTGCGGAGGCACTCAGTGCCAGGTGCCTCCAAAGGAGGAAGGACGGGCTGCGGCGTTAACCTTGGTCGTCTCCCCGCATCGGGCTAAGGGTGGTGGGCTATTTCTCTGGCCTGCGAGCGCTTGGCCCGCTGCTGCGTGTCCGCAAGCTGCCTACCTGGCTTTCTTGAGGTGGAAGAGCTCGCTGGGCTGAGGGACCTGGCACGTTCAGAGGCCCGCAGTGAGGGAGGTCGAGAGAAACCGAAGAGGCCCCGGGAGATTTCGCCTCCCCACAGGGGGTGGGCTGCCCTCTCCGCAGGGGAGGCTTTGTTGTAGTAGGGTGCTCCATTTTTAAAAATTAATTCGCATTTTACCTTCGAAAGCAAAGGGAAGGCCAGCGACGGGACGCGCCTGAAGCAAGTGTTCTCCTCAGGAGGTTGCAGGAGGAGCCCTGACTGGCTGCACGTGGGCTGTGCCAAATGCCACGGTGTGTTCATACGCCGCCGGCAGCAACAGGGAGAAGGGAAAGCAATGGTGGCAGAAGGTCTCCCGAACATTCCAAGCTGCCGCCTGCCCCCCGAGGTTGCACGGGGGGGAATAATAAGTCACCACCCGAAAAGATTTTTTTCGGGGGTCAAAAAAAAAAAATAAGACCTGGCCTTATTATGTGAGAAACACGGTATTAAAATGGCTTTAACATTCACTTTTCTCATTTGCACCAATCCCTAGAAAACAATAAAAGTCTTGTATAAACACAGACCCTAAAAAACAAGTGCAGACCAGGAGATGCAGAGGAGTACAAGCTGCCCAATATTATGGCAGCAAAGAAACAGAATGATTGCCGAATATTCCCAAACATCAGTAACAGGAAGACATTTTCAGATAGGCCATGAACTATGCAGATAATATCACAAAGGTAAGGTAGTGGCAATTAAATTATATTGTCTTCTCTTGAAAAGAATAATTTCCCATTCAATTAAGATTGATACATAAGTGACTGAGCAAAATCACTGAAAACTTATACTTACTCGAATGAACAGTATTTTGTCTCCCAATCTATAGCGCCCTTCAGACAAATACTCAATTGAAAATCTATGAGAGCAGCTACAAGGAGGATCTTCAGCAATATGCTTCACCTGTATTGTACAAAGATTTTGTTATCTTAATATAATATATATTAAAAACAACACTAACTGTGAATTAGTTTTTGGGCCTGCCTCCAAGGTGAAGTTCTGAGCCAGCAGAAACTTTTTTCTCCTGATGAGACAGACAGCTGGTTTCACTGTCAAAGCTGGCTCTTTGGCATGCTCCCCGGTTATGAACGGGAGCGCCTAGGAATGACTCAAGATGACTCTTGGGATGACCATGAACATAGCTGAGAAGAGGACCTAGAAGGTAACAATGCTATGTGGGAGTGGTCAAGAGAGCTAAATCTCCATCGTTTTTTTGTCCACTGTCTGCTTTTTAGGAATGCCTGGATTTTAACTGCACATTTTGTTTTGGTTTTTTATATCTACTTTTAAATGTTAATATACTGTTGAATGCTGATTCAATTTAACCCTCTACTAGATCTTAAAATGGCTTTTTAATGTTGTTTTCATCATTTTATTTGCTGCTGTCAAATTCTGTCTCTTCCGCATGGCTCTCTCCTGTGACAAGTCATGGTCTGACAACAAAATGGTTTCATCTTTTATGCTACATCAGTTTATAAAGTCATAAACTAGTAGTTAGTGGATCAGATGTATAAAAATATCAACTAATTTTCTTTACTATAATCTTGACCAACATTATAGCAATAGCACAGACTTATATACCACTTCATAGTGCTTTCTAAGCGGTTTACAGAGTCAGCATATTGCCCCTAACAATCTGTGTCCTCATTTTACCAATCTCAGAAGGATGGAAGCTGAGTCAACCTTGAGCTGCTCAGAATTGAATTCCTGGAGTGAGCAGTGAGCAGCCTGCAATACAGCATTCTAAACACTGTGCCACCACAGCTCATTAATAGATAGATTTTTGATTGGAATGAGATTTGCAGACACTTGGGCTAGGTTCACATTTTATACTGAACATGGTTTGCCTGACTATGATTTATAAGATAAATCAAAATTTGCTGTTTTTGTCCAAATGCTATTACAGTTAATAAACGCTGTTTACGACTTGCCCTGCATAATATGTTATTCCAAATCAAGCAAACTTGGACATAGCATGATCTATTCATTCAAAATATCAAGAAAGTTCAAGAAAGAACCACTGTGGTTCTTCAGGTTACAGATTCCAGAAATATTTAGATTATAGCTTCATAGGCATAAATATGCATGCTACTTACTGCTTCATGTAATTCTCCATGCTGACAGCACGATTTGTAGGAAACTATAGGGGCTATACTATCAGAGGACATCAACAAAGTTTCTTCCAATTCAATTTCCTTCTCTAACTTTACTAATACTGGTGGTTCCACTCCATGTCTATAAAAAGAAAAATGTATAAAATACATTTAGAATTTTAGCAAAATTCTGAGACAGTAACCATAGGGTGAGAGTGGTTATTACACTGAGTACTTTTGGGAATAAGGGTTGAACACAGGAATAAAACATCCTATTGTCCTATGGGTTACTGGCTTCTTCAGTAAAACTTGCTCTGTGGAACAATGATAGTAGAAGTCCTTTCATTATCTCACCCAATGGCAAAGGAAACCTTCCTTTTCCACCTGTAGGTGGAAAATGCAAAATATCCTATGACACCTGGACTGCTTTACTAGGGAATATAGGCTTATACCTGAATGGTTGTGTTTTCATAACACTCTTCACTTAAATGAGATTTATCCATTAACCCAATTTTCAGCACTCAAATACAAAAATGTAAAGTAATCAAGCACTAGGTTAGTTTGTAGTACCATGTTTTCTTAGGAAAATACCCAATCTCTGCTGCGAAAACTCAAAGAACCTTTGGGAGACTCACAATGCATTCAAAGCATCTACTTGGAGAAAGGAATGAATACATACCTTGATACAATCCGACCAATTTCCAGTAAGCAAAGGTACACTTGTCTTGGGTCTTTATGCAGCACTGTCAAAAAAAAAATAGTGCAGGTAAGGAAAAGAAATTAATGAAACCTAGATAACTTGCCTACATTCAACGGCATGGATCAAAATTTGCAACATACAACTTGCATGTAAACGTGTAATTCTATACCAGCAAGCTCTTTTCTAATTACTGCCTGGTGTACTCTTGCTTGGCATCCAGACCTTTCTTTAGCTGTCATTGATTTGGAAATCTACCAGTGCATTTATTTATGTATTTATTTAACACATTTATACATAATTCCATCTTTTAAACAACTCTGGGATGCTCTCAATCAATTAAAACAACATATAAAATACTATCAAACTATAAAAGCAAACACATTAAAACAAACCCTAATTAGAAATCAAACTTCTAATATACAATCATTCAGCCTTATCCCAGCTCTTCCAGGAAAGGGCCAGGTATTCAAAGCTTTATGGAAGGCTAGGATAGAGGCCTGCCAAACTTCAGGAGGCAGAATATTCCATAGGGCAGGTGCTGCCATGGAAAAGACATGTTTCCTAGCTCCCAATATTAACAGCGACCCAATTATGAGAATCATGGCATGAGGTTTGTGCTGGGATCCTGTTAGCACTCCCTTTGAGATTTACTTGGGCAAATCAATTGCCCCATAAGACTCTAAGGATTTTCCTTCCCTCTGTCCCTGGATAAACTATCTACAAAGTTTAACTCAGTATGCCTCTTCTACTTTTGTCAAAGTGACATGTGTCCTTTTCATATGTCTGTAGCAGAATCTCTCAGCAATGAGAAGGAACAGAATCTTAGACATCTCCTGAAAAAAAAAAAAAAACTNGCAATGAGAAGGAACAGAATCTTAGACATCTCCTGAAAAAAAAAAAAAAACTTCCCATGACATTCTAAACATAAGCCAGCAGGGTTTGTTCAAGACCTTGGAAACAAACCTCTGTTAAAGAGGACATCCAATGATAAGGGCCATTTTTTACATTTACAATTTTCTACTGGGGTTGGGGGGAATCCTTAAAGCAGAAACCAATATTGGTATAGTGGAACCAGTTTAATTGCCAGGGCCACCAGCTTACTGTAATTAGCCTGGCCAATGGAAGTTTTCCATGGAGGAAGAGGTAGGCTCTTCAATCCCCCTGCTTGACTGGACTTTGGGAAAGGTGGGTGGGGAACATAAATGCTTAGAATGAAGTTTTTCAATAAAAGGAATCCTTTCCCAAATTGTCACCTTCTGAGGCAGAGCAGAAAAGTGAGTCCTAAATGCTGTTCTGACTTTTCCATTTATCTGAAACCCTCTAGGAATTTTCAACTCCCACTTTGAAAAATCCTGCTTTATCCTATGTGATCCCTTCTTTCAAAAATTCTCAGCTTCAAGGAAAAATGCATTCAGGATGTGTAATAGAATGGATGCATATTCATAATTTTCATAGGTATTTAGTGTACATAGCATAGCATTTTAAATGTTTAAAACAGAAGGCAGCATAATCTGGCCAATACAAGCAGAGGAATGCTTGAGACATTCAGTTTGAGTTATAAACTTGGCATTACATGGCATTATAATGGCAGATCAATTACCAGATTTATCTCAGAAATAAACTGCATAAAATATGGAACACTGAGAATCAGGTGTGGGGCTTTTTTTTTTTTTTTTNTGAGAATCAGGTGTGGGGTTTTTTTTTTTTTTTTTCAGAAGAGTCAAGCTTTCTTTTTCTTTCACCAAAAGAGCAGGAACAATGAAGCAAGTTTGGACTACTTTTGAAAGCAAAACTATCAATTTCTTTAAAATAAATCTGATTAATCAGAGCTTAAATAGACTTGCTCCTTGAATGTTCCGCTCTTGATGACTGTGAGAGAGTTTGGATAACCTGTGTCATATTAATATGGTGCGGCCCGTGATGAGGCACATCTTACCCAGTTCAACATTTTCTACAAGTTGCTTATGGCAGGTTTACACTGCAAAGGGAACTTAGCCTCTTTCTAAACTTTTAAAGATTGATTGGCACTTTTAATAATGAATGCAGTGAAACTCTTTTGAGACCCATATGCCCCCTTCATGAATATTGTCTAGGCACAAACCCACTCTCTATTTCACCCCCACAAGCTTACAAAAGGGTCCTTGCAGATCTTTGCCAAGAACACACAAAGCATATATTCATGCCACAAAACCAGCTACTGTAATCAGTAACCACTTTCGAAGCATTCTGAATTATGCCCTTAAAACTGCATTATTATACAGGTTTGGTGAACCTACACTCTGTTCCCTGTATAGAAAAAATTAACTGAATGTAGATTAAAATATGGTGCATAGGAGATAGATGAATCTTATCATTCTTGGATGACATTGTGTCTTATATACACTTTCCTGTTATATTGAAAAACTGTCTGCAAACTGAACATTGCCATGCCTAACAATTTGAATAATATTTTTTAAATTTAAACACACCACATCATGCAAAGCAAATACATAAAGAATACTCTTCAAAAAAAATATACAATACCAAACAATTTAAGCAGTGATTTTATATAGGCCTAGGACTTACAGCTATGTCTATCTATTTTTAAAAGAGATAATGCTAAAAATCTAATTAACAATACATCTTCAAGCTATTTTTCTTCATGAGCACTACAAGATTTTAGTCCATTTGGAAAAATCTGGTCTGGCAGCTGCTGGTTATAAGATCCAACCTGAAACAACAAGAGATAGGCAGTCCAATCCTTGATGTGAAAACCCAACAACAGATTTTGTTAGGAAGAGTTATAAACTGAGAGTAGCAGTTAGCATAGTTAACAGTTTGTACTTTTATATAAATTGTTAAACTTCTTTCAAGTTAGAAGGAAGTAATAAGGGTAGAATCCAAGACTTGAAACAAAAGGTTATCAACAGATTATTAACTGTTAACATTAAATTCTTCATTCAATGGCATTTAATAAAGCCATTATCACATCAACATATTCCAAAAATATCAGAATAACCTGATACAAATTCATCTCACAAAAATCAGACAATCCCAACATTTTTTGAAAAAAAAAACCCTCTTAATTCTATTGGAAAGGTGTAATTATAAAACTTGTCAAACTAAAATTTAAAACTCTTATAGTAACTTCTATTATCAGAAAGTTCCCCCCCCAAAAAAGTTGTTTTAATAGTTCAGTTTAAGAAATATTTTGCCCTATTTAGTGTTTGCATTTCTACATGTTTTTAACAGAGTTTACAGCACTTAGCGCTATATACTTTATTGTGCTTTACTGTGCATTTTATTGTGCTTTGCAGCCCTCTCTAAGTGGTTTGACAGAGTCAGCATCTTGCCCCCAACAATCTGGGTCCTCATTTTACCCACCTCAGAAGGATGGAAGGCTGAGCCAACCTTGAGCCTGGTGGGATTTGATCTGCCAAATTGCAGTCAGCTGGCAGTCAGCAGAAGTAGCCTTCTAACCACTGCACCACCATGGCTCATTATGGCACCATAAAATTGCAATAGGATACATGTTATAGTTCAATGTCTAAGAAAGCTAACCAGTTAACTGCATCTGGTGTGGCTGTGATGAGATCATCCCAGGTGTCTTGAAATCTCCTGAGGGGACATTCTTGGATTATGTGTATTATTATTTGTTCTGGTACACCAGAATCACATTATGGGCTCTCAGCCATTGCCCACTTAAAGAGCTTTGCCCTAGTTCTAGTGTGGCATGTCTTGATTCTGTTCAAGTGGCTCCATATGAAGTATGAAGTATAGACTAGGATGGAATTCTCTAGGCAATGTTATGTTTTAAAAGAGCAGCTAAAAGTCTACACACATAGCAACTGAATTGGATATTGTATCTCTCACAGTCAAAAACTACAGAAGCAGCAAATAAATCACAACATTTCTTTTAAGAAGTCATTGACAAAAGATATTGGACTTCACATAAATACTCTATTTTTTTCTTGTATATATTGTTTATTCATTAACATTTTGAATACAGTGTATTGTCAGGACATATCATTCACAGAAAAGCAAATAGAGAACAAAAAGAAATATTAACATATGTACTACTAATAATAACAGAATAGTTTTAACTAGATTTCTCTTTATATTAGCTTATTTCTAATTCTGTTGGTTATATTGGCATATTTATAATTATAAACCATCTCTCACATAAATAGTCTAGAAGACTTAAGTAGAAATAAATGTGAGCATTTAAGCAGGCTGGCCATAGAAAATAGATTAGATGTTATTAAGATTAAATGAAATCAAGTAACAAACATTCATGATCTCAGTACATCAAACATCTTTTTCACTTTTACTACTTGGGAGCAATAACAGTTCTTCCATTGTATCCCTCAAATACTCCAGAAAACCAAGTTTTTTATGTTCTTCAAAACACTAATAGGGATGGACCAGTCCAGGGGGGAAGCTGTTCCAGATGAGGAACCATAACAAAGAAGATTCATTTCTTGGACCTTCTAATGACAATATTTCCTCTGATATGGGATCTATCATATGATGTTCCCTCGATCTCATTGGACAAACAAATTCCATGCAGAGCAGGCAATCTCAAAGTTACCAACACTCTAAATTGTAAAAGATTTTAAAGGTAATGATCAACATAGATTGAGGTCTAATCAACACAGGGAGAGGTGTTAGAATCCAAGCCAAATGAAGTCGATAACTATGACACTACATTCTGAAGCAGGTGTCATTTTCAAATAGTTTTCAAGGGCTGCCCTTTATAAATTTTAGTTGTAATAAACTACACATGAGATGAAAAGGACAGGAGTAACCATCATTAAAACCACCCATTTCAGGAAAAATCATTACTGAAAAATTATATGAAGTTGTGCAAAGGCCCTCTTTGATCAATCATTTAATATCTCCTCCACCAATTCCAAGCCATCATCCATCCACACCTTCAGTTACTCAATCCTTAAATTTGCTTTTCCATAGTCCAGTTGCAATCTGTCCTACTTTCCTCCTTCAGTCCATTTGCCCTCTGAAGTAATGCACAAAAAGTGTAAACATCTTTCTGCTATTGTTCCCTCACTGGTTGGCAGTGGAACTCCAGTGGTGGCCAGGAAGATACAGGAAGTTCCCACCTCTAGTTCTCAGTCTTGCATGTGTTTCCAATGTTGATCTTAAGCCCATGTCACACAGCACCAACGGATTGGAAAGGAGGATGTTAAAACGCGAGAGAAACACTTGCGTCCGTTGGTTAAACAGCGTGCATCGTTCTGTACTTCACTGCGTCCATTTTACATACCTCTCTATCCGTCCAGCATCCGTCCACTGAGATTCATCCGTCAAAAAGTTTTGAGCTGCACAAAACTTTTTTGAGCGGATAAATATCCAACGCGGTCCATTCTACATCCGCTAACGCATAGGGAACATCCGTTATACGTCTGGTCGTCATCTGTTAACGCGTCACGCTAATATCCGTAGGCATCACTGCGCATCCGCGCAACTCACATCGCATCAGCAGAAGAAAACGTCACAGGGAGAAGCAAAACGACACGAACGGACACGACAGCGTTAAGTAGCATGACATAGAAGGATGAAATCGAATGCAGCTCGCATATAAAGCATTAAATGGAAAAACGTTCGTTATAGGGGACGTATCTTCGGATATTAGGATTGTCTGCCAGGATGTCTGAGCGATGCAGAAGACACAAGTGGAAAACGTATATTTTCCATATGAAAAGGGGGAGAAATCACCTGGATCTACTTTCAGTCCAGCAGCCCTGCTGTGCCAGACTCTTCAGCTTTCATCTTGCTCCTTGCTCTTTCCAAAAATCAGTCATCTCCACCAATGGATTGTCGCACACTCCTTTTGATAGCCGCCATCGTTTCTAAACAGTGGAAGCCATTCTACAGGCTCTTTCACTGTTTCTTACGGAAGAAAAGGAGGTATCCAGAAGTGTCTTGGGTCCGAACATGGATCGCCGGAATAGAGCGGATACGAAACTGCTATAACAAGCTGATTGGAGCTGAGGACAAGATTCCTCGTGCATTTCCAGAACTTCATGAGAATGCCAAGCCATGTTTGACGCAGTTGGGTGGAAAGGCGCGGCTGAGACCCAGGTTGACCAAGGCAAACAACAACTTCCGGCCCAGCCTGGACCCTGGGCTCAAGGTGGGCACTCACTCTGCACCACGGCTCCAGGGAACCACCTACAGGAGCATTGCAGTAACGCCTGGAGGATGCCACACAAACACCTCATGCATTGTGGTCAACAAGTGGTGCAAGCCATCATCGAAGAATACAAGGAGGAGCTCTCCAGTGCCCTCCACTGAAAGGCTGGAAGATAAGTTGCAGAGCAGTGTTATCATAAAGTGGAATTTCCCCCACACGTTTGGAGCATAGATAGCAGCACGTGGCTGCAAAGTCCACCGAACTCAGGTCACTTATTGAACTACAAAGGGCTTCTTTTTTTTTTTGTATAAAGAATTTTATTAATTTTTTTAAAAAACAAACATATACAAAACAAAACAAAAAATAAAAAACATAAAATATCTTTTTGGACGGACAGTTTTGGATCCCGAGTTCACTCTTTTTGTACAAGACATAAATTCAAGTTTCGTGCTTAATTTATATAGCATTCATTTTCTTATTATATTTTACTTTCTATATAGCTTCTCCCCTCTTTTCACTCTCTTTAATTCTATATATTTATTTTCATCTCAATTTAAATCATTATGACTTATAATCTTATGTCTGTCCTATTTCAGTGTTATATTTTTTCATTAAACAAAATTTCTTCTGTAATGACGATTGGAGTTATAATGGCTTATCATACTTATCCTTCCCCTAGTTTAAAGCTAACATACACATAATTTTCATTCAGATTCTGCAGTAGTACATTCTAAAAGATAGACTCATATTTTAAAACAAGGAAAAAAAAATTTTTTTAAAAAAAATATATATATAATTAAAACACAAATCACATATCAATTAAAATTATATCATTAAAAATAGTATTCTTTAAGTCTTAAACATTTTTACACAACCTTTCTAAATAAATATCATGCTTCTATGGGAACAATTTTGATTTATTTATTTTATTTAAAAAAAGAGAAATTTCGCTAGTTACATTAAATATTTTGTCCCATTTTATTAATCATATATTATTCCAATTTTGTAACATATGTTCAAATAAAATACAACAACACATTATGTACCTTTGCAGGAATCTCTTCTTTCAATTGTATGTTTACTCATTATCCTCTAAATAAATTCTTTTCTTTCCCATTTTTTTGTTCAAAACCTTTTGTAGGCTTCTCTTCCTTCTTCTCTCTTGCTTCTCCATCTACACCTTTTTACCCCTTTCTCTTAATTTCACCCTTTGTGATATTCTTCTTTTCTTTTGTTTGCTTTTGATGTTGTGTCCACTTTTCACTCTTGTTTCCCCTTTTTGGTGTTTTTTTAGTCTTAAATTCTCCATTCTCTTTCTCTCCTTTCCCCTTTCTTCCTAATAAAGTTGCTTGTTCATTAGGGATGGTTTCTTTTCATGCCAATCTTCTTGTTCTTGTAGTTTCTCATATGTAGATAATTGCCATTTCTAAGAAAAAACGAAAAATAGACCACAAAGAATCTTCCTTCTTGTTTCTCTTGTTTCAGTTTTTTATAAATTCATTTTCAGTTCATCCATAGTAATGCCAATTGTAACAAAAAAAGAAAATTTAAATGACCGCAAATGATTTTAATCATTCAATTAAGAATTTCAAAAATCTCAAATGTCACCAAACCAATTCCAAAAACCACCAGTCTATTGTCATTTTAACACCTTCTTTCTTTTTTCACTGTTTTTTTTCCATTTTAATGTTAAAAAACATTCAAATTTCTTTTTTACCTTCCAAGTTCCATTCTGATAGAATAGCAATTATGATACCAAATAGAAAAATCCAATGCCGTAGAGGCCCAAAAACCAAAGAAGAAAAGGATAAATAAAAAGGCAAAAAATATAAAAATATTACTAGATAAAATATAAAAAAGGCTGGCGAGTAGAGATTTCACAAGTATATATGGACTGCACCACTGCACTTTATTTATTTTATCCAAGGGGCTTTATTATGCTCTCTTTCTCAGCAGCTTCAAAGCAAGCCTCCAATGTTGAATATTGCATAAAGGTCAGGAAAACACCTGTAATAATATTTTTCTGTGCTCTGCCTCCACTTTCTAATTAAAATGTCCTTGAAGAAGAGTTAGTAGTTATAACATTTCTCCCATTCAAATAAAGTACTTTTCAAGCTCTAAGTTGCGAGTGTTGTCAAAATCTTTTAATACTTTCCCCCCCCCCCAGCCAGAAAGAAGAGTAATGTATACAAAAACTCAGAGAAAAAGAAAGAAAAAATTCAAAGGACGGTTCGTATCCTAATGAAAATTAAAAAATCAAAAGAGATGAAAATAGTATAAGAAAAAATTAATTGGTTACCTACAAAAATCACATTATAAGTCCTCAGAAAAAGAAGTAGTAAGGAAAGAATCCAAGCTCAATTTGCATCACTTTAAAAAACGCGCTTAATACAATTCCAGTCAAAACAAAAAATTTTTTTTAAAGGTCACAGGTTTCTTTCTTTGTTCAGGATATCCTTTCAGGTCTCAGCCAACTTTACATTACAAAAGGGTTTCTCACCAGCCCGACACACATTGTCGTCAGCCATTTCTTTTCGGAGCTGTCCTGGCTTCAGCAGGCTTTGGAGGCTGCCTTTCCACCGCCAGCAAAAGGACTTCTCCCGGAATCAAAACCAGGATTTGCGATATCTCTGGGATCCTGGAGACTGCATGCCTTCTAATCCCGTCTTTACGGGACGCGTTTAGGTCCGTTAGGACCGACCAGGGGCGAAAAATATCAGCTGCGATCTCAGACCCCAAGATCGCAGTTGTAGCACCGAGACAAAGCTCCGCTCTCCCTAACATAAAGGGCCTTCTTTTTAGCATCATCCTCTTCCCATGGTCGATGCTGACTACAAGTTCAATGTACATGATGCTTAAGGAATGGGTCATCTTCAGATACGCAGGTATACAATGTCAAGGCCATCTCCTAACAAGGAGGGGCTGGAGCAGACCTCATCATGGGCTTCAGATCGCAGATTCCCCTGCCCCAGACACAACAAGATTGTGCCCTACTTCATTGTGGGGGATGACGCTTCTCTCAGAACCTACCTCATGAAAGCCCGAGAGCACTCAGATGCCTCACCCGTGAAGAGAGGATCTTCAACTACAGGTTCCAGGGCAAGGGGAAGTGGTGTGAGAAACGCCTTTGGCATCCTGGCCAACAGGTTCCAGGTACTTCCTCACCACCATACAGCACCGCCAGAGACGTGAGGAGGATCGTGGCAGCTTGCTGCATCCCTGCACGAATCTCATGCGCCACCCGCTACCCAGTCTGCCGAGAACAGGTCGTGGACCACCAAACAAGCAATGGGGACATGGAGCCTGCGTGAATGGAGGCAAGGGTGAAACCTGATAGCATACTAGTGGATGTGCCAAGGCACCAAAGAGCTTCACGTGAAGGGAAGGAGCAGGCGCAACCTCCTGAAACAACTGGTGCAACTCCCCAGCTGGAGCCAGTGGAGGTGGCAAGACAGGATGGTAGATGCTTAATGGATGCTTCTTCAGCCTGTTTCATACCACTGATGAGATTGTGCCATGTATGTTGAGTGACCCTACAATGAACAGGGCATTTAATAAAGAGTTGTGATTTATGTTGAAATGTGTTGATGAATGATTAAATTTTACTGATAATAAAGGGCCATTAGGTGTGGCACTGGGAGGGTGGACCATACCAGTCCCCCAAACCTTATTTGCTTTGCCACTGGGGGAGGTTTTATCTATCCCACTGCTTCTTTGCTATCCCACAGCTATTACCATCTCCAAGGTATCCCCTGCCCATCCCACTGCTTATCTTACCTAACCCACAGCTATTAACCAATTTCCAAAGGTTATCTCTGCCCAAACCCAATGCTATCCTTACCATCCACAGCATGCAAAGGCTTAAAACGCAATTTCTAAAAGTTTCCACCAAGACTTTATTTACTGAAAGAACTGAACCAAGTGTGTGAAGCAAAGATTAAACTTTAATTAATACAAATGTGAAAAGCAAAATGACGCCAGTAAAGTGTCCCAAGCAAAGATAAAGTCAACAGGTAGCAACCCAGTCTCTGGCACTCTTCTCAGTCACTCTGAGTCATGCCCATCATCTCAGGGGTGAAGGGTCCAGGTGCTGTGGAGGGTGGCTGCTGCTGGAGTGCTGCTCTGAGGACCATTTGGGGTGCCTGGCCCGAGAGGACAACAGGGGATGGTGTGTGGAGGAAGCTTCAGAAGAGCTGGCTCAGTCCGTGATGTTGAGAAGCCCTTCCTCCATGACATGGGGTGTCAGTCCCAAGACCGATGACAGATGTTCTGAGGCCGGCTTGGCTGTGGGTGGAGGAAAGGAGGAGTGTAGTGGGGTCCGTCTGGTCTGCAGGTGAGCGAGGTGAGGCATCGGTGGCATCTGTGGCATCGGTGGCATCAGGGCATCGGTGGCGTACGCATGAACCTGTGCCTGGACTGGGAAGGGCTGCCTGTGCTGCTGGAACTCCTGGTAGAACATAGCCTTGGTAGGTGAAGGCCTGTGGAAAGCCTTGGAAGGGCTGTGACATCACCTGGGTGGAGGAGCAGACCTGGACTGGGTCAGAGCAGGTTCAGCTGGGCCTGGAGGGTTGTGCAGAAGACCTGTGATCCTCTCCTTGATCACCTGTATGGGATTCGGACAGTGTCCATGAGGGTCTGGTGACCTTGGTGAGGAAGGGCTTGCAGTTTGAGGATGGTTATATCGGTTGTACCAGCTGAGAGAGGAGATCTATGCTGCTTGGATGGTGTCCCTGATCTCCAGTAGGACAGTGTGGCTCTGTCCCTCTGGTCTGGCTCTCTGCCTGCTTTCTGTGGAGGTGGAGCTGGGGTGGGGGTGGGTTGTCTCTGGTGTCAGTGCCCTCTCCTTGCTCCAACTGCCGTCAGGGAGTCCTCCATGCGCTCTGCCATGGGGAGTGCAACTGTTGGGGGGTCTTCATCGTTGAGGCGCTCCACAGATACCTGCCTGGACACAGGAGTTGACTCTTGGCCAGAAGAGGACTGGCTCTCTGTGGGCTGCCTGAGAGAGGAGGCGTAGGACAGAGGGCTGCTCCTCGGTGGCGGACCTCATCCTCCAAGAAGCTGCACTTGGCCATCACGTAAGTCTCCTGGTCGGTGAGCTTGACCGCGGCCTGGCCAGACTTCTTGAGTGCAGCTTCCCGTACCAGGTGTGCATGTGCTTCCACCACCCGAGGAGGACCTCTGAAGTGTAGCCCAGGCTCTCCGCCTTCTCTCTCCAAGCTGCCTGCTTCCTCTTGGTGTCTCGATAGAGCCTGTGTCCCTTCCGCCAGAGGTACTTCTTCTTCCCTCAGCCATTCTAGACCTCATCCTCATGTTTCTCTTCGATGAATACTTGTCTCCTCTCCTTTATCGCGCAATTGCCTCTTCCTCCCTCTGGCAGGGCCTTCTGGCCCTCATCAGAAGGTTTTGAGGTTCTAGGGGCTGGTCACCACACCCCCACAGCAGCAGCAGCAAACAACAGCAGCAGCAAAAGCAGCAGCAGCAGGCCAGCAGCACCAGCAGGACTAGCAGCACCAGCAGCACCAGGAGCACCAGCAGCACCAGGAGCACCAGCAGCACCAGCAGCACCAGCAGAGTAAGCACCAGCAGAAGCACCAGCACCAGGAGCAGTACCAGCAGAGTAAGCACCAGCAGAAGCACCAGCACCAGGACAGCACCAGCAGAAAGCACCAGCACCAGCAGAGTCAGCCCGAGCAGAAGCAGAGTCAGGGCCAGGGGGTGTGGATGGTGGCCCTGTCCTTCTTGCCAGGGCTGGCAGGAGTAGGCACAGGCTTCCTCTTCTCCCATGGTTGTTGGCTGGAGATGTGTCTGGCAGCAGGTCTTTTCTCTGAATGATGACCTGCTTGCGAGCTGCATCCCTTTATATCCACAGGGCTGATGCAATGCATCTTCCCCGCATGCACAGTGAACACTTGGCATCCGCTAGGCATCTGCTAGGCATCCGCTAGGCATCCATGATGCATCCGCTGTATCCGCTCGCATCCCGCTCGGCATCCACTCCTTCCGCTGCATGTCCGCTTCGCTGTGCTCCCCCGGAAGTCCTGCGAATGTGCCATCCGCTTCCATCCGCTAGGCTTCCATGGAGCTCCGCTTAATATTCCTCGCTACGTCCTCTCCCAGTCCGTTCCTTTCCGTTGTTGTCCTCTCTCTTTTATGAAAATTTGGGCACTTTTGAGAGAGATAACAACGGCATTTTCTCGTCCGCTGTGTCCTTTTTACATACTTTTTGCATCCGTCGGCCGATGTGACAGGGCCTTAAGTCAAAAAAATCCAAATACATAAATATAGTATTGTATGGTATTTGGCTCAATAGTCATAACTGTGAGAAGGATATTGGAGTCCTAATGGACAATCACTTAAATATGAGCCAGCAGTGTTCTGCAGCTGCTAAAAAAACCAACAATTTTAAGCTGCATTAATAGAGGGAGAGGATCAAGATCATGTGAAGTGTTAATACCACTTTTTAATGTCTTGATAAGGCCAAGGAATACTCCATCTAGTTTTGGTCACCATGAGATAAAAAAATATGTTGAAACCAGTGGTGGGCTTCAAAAAACTTTCTGACCAGTTTGGTGTGAGCATGTGATTGCGCACATGCACGCACCAAACATACGCTTTGCACACGTGCAGTGTTTGCAACTCACCTTTTGCTGCAAGCCCTGTGTGTAAAACAGCTGATGCGTGAAGCAGCTGAAGTTGAAAAGCTGGAAATAATGGTCAGTATAGAGCCGGGGTGCATAGGAGGGCCCAGCAGCTCATTATCAGAGTTTGGCCGAACTGAGCCGAACCAGTAGAATACCACCACTGTTTGAGACTCTAGTGCAGTGGTGGTATTCAAATAAAGCTGCCACCGGTTCGGTGGGCGTGGCTTGGTGGCCGCACTTTGCACGCATGCACACACTTTGCATGCACATACGTGCCAAACATGCACTTTGCACAGGCCAGAGGCTTTCTAACTTGCCTCCTGCAATCCTGCACAATGGTGGTCACTGCAGCAGCTACCACACGGCACTATTCTGCGCTGCACAAAGCAGTTGCGCTTTGAATTCTGGCCATAAAAATGAGTATGGAAGCCCGGGCAGGCAGGTGGGCCAAACACAGAGCAGCAAAGAGAACCGGTTCGGTGTCCACTGCTCATCACCGCTACCAGCTCTCCAGAACTGGGAAGAACCGGTCGAATACCACCACTGCTCTAGTGCAGAGAAGAGCAACAAGATGATGAGGGGACTGGAGGCTAAAACAACATAAAGAACGGTTGCTATACCTAGTTAGGTACTAGGTACACCTAGTTTAAAGAAAAGAAGGACATGATAGCAGTGTTCCAATATCAAAGGAGCTGCCACAAAGAAGGAGGACTCAACCTATTCTCCAAAAGCAGGACAAGAAGCAATGATACCAATGTTCTAATATCTCAGGGGTTGCCATAAAGGAGAGGGAGTCAAGCTATTCTCCAAAGGCAGAACAAGAAGCAATGGGTGGGAACTATTTAAGGAGAGAAACAATCTAGAAATAAGGATAAATTTCCTAACTGTTAGAATAATTGTAATCAGTGGTACAACTTGCCTCCAGCCATTATGGGTGCTCCAACACTGGAAGTTTTTAAGAAGAGATTGTATATCCGTTTGTCTGAAGTGGTATAGGGTTTCCTGCCTAAGCAGGGGGTTGGACTAGAAGTCCTCCAAGGTCCCTCCCAACTCTATTATGCTGTTGTTTGGTTAACTCTGCAGGTCTAACTTATCTCTCTTTTCACTACTTCAATTTTCTTTTTCATCACTCCAGTCTCTGGCAGACACAACAACAGCCCACAACTTGCCCACAGCCTCTGGCTCACTTGGCCAATCTCCAACATGTTTCACTTCTCCAGCATTCCTTCCTCCTCCTCCTCCTCCTCCTCCTCCTCCTCCTCCTCCTCCTCCTCNCCTCCTCCTCCTCTTCCTCCTCCTCCTCCTCCTCCATTCTATTTAAGATCCCTTTCCCTTCTGACTTTATCATCCTTCATTCACTCACTTGGAATCTCTATAGAGCACAAGCCCAAACCTCTGTTGTCTTTTCCTCTCAGCCCCCTCCACACATTTGTAACCCTGGACTACTTGTTATCTATCTCCTGTTCGTAATTTATAAAAATCCACAGCTTTTTTTCTTATTTTGAACAGGAAATGCATAAAGGCTGTAGAATAGTGTGAGTTTGAAAATAGGCTTAAGATTGTTGTCAAACAAAAAGAAAAACCTCCAGATTTCCACCCTTCAAACAAAAATAGACAGCTCTGCCACTGTCCCAACATCACTCATGTCAGGGGCACCTGTTATGGCCCAAACTCTGTTTTTGGCTGTGGTAGTCTCCTGCAACCCTCTGCCAGCAAATACAGAGCTCAGGAAGGCTGCACGCAGCCCTCCTGAGCACCATTTTCACTGTCAGAGGCACTTTGCTGTTTCTAGGGCAGCCCTGTGAGCCAAATCTATGTACTCTGTGGGCTGGATGCAGCCCATGGGCCTTGAGTTTGACACCCCTGGTCTAGACTCTTTTTAAAAACCTCCAGTGATGTAGCGTCCACAATTTCTGAAGGCAAGCTGTTCCACTGGTTAATTGTCCTTAATGTTAGGAAGTTTCTCTTTAATTCCAGGTTGCGTCTCTCTTTAGTTTCCAACCATTGTTTCTTGTCCTGTCTCCTGGTGCTTCAGAGAATAATTTGACCCCACCCTCTTCTTTGTGGCATCCCCTAAAATCATAGTTTGTCTGTTTTATATACGTAATTCTCGACATGTAACCATTTGTTTAGTGACCACTGAAAATTACTATAGCACTGAAAAAGTGACTTATGACCATTTTTCACAGTTATGACCATTGCAGCATGCCCATGGACATGTAATCAAAATTCAGATGCTGGGCAACTGGCAGTTGAAGTGTCCCAGGGTCATGTTTTCACCTTTTGCAACCTTCTGACAAGCAAAGTCAATGGGGAAGCCAGATTGATGTGATGATTTTGTTACCCATTTAACAACTGCAGTGATTCACTAAACAACTGTGGCAAGAATGGTCGCAAAAGGGGGGAAAATTCACTTAACTGTCTTGCTTGGCAATGGAAATTTTGGGATCAGTTCAGAGGTGGTATTCAGCAGGTTCTGACCAGTTCTGGAGAACCGGTAGTGGGAATTTTGAGTAGTTCAGGGAACCCTCAAATACCACCTCTGACTGGCCCCATCCCCATCTAGTCTCTACCTCCCAAGTCCCAGCTGATTGGCTGGGTCTTCTTTGGTTGCCCTGCACAAGAGAACAGAGCTGGAAAGCAGGTTAGTGGGATGGGGTGGGGAGAGAATGGAGATTTTGCAGTATACTTCCCCTGCCACACTCACCAAGCCATGCCTACAGAACCATTAGTAAAAAAATTTGAATCCCACTACTGGATCAGTTGTGGTCACAAATCGACTATCTGTATCATTTCTCTACTTACTATTCATGTTGAGGGTACCATAGTGGGTTTTAAGCATATAGAAAAATAGAGTTGGTAGGGGAAGATTTTTGTCATATTTCATCTTTTTGAATATATGTTACTAAAGCATCTAGGACTATTTCTTCTGTGCCAGAGTGAATGAATGTCCCTGGGTTGATTCTGTATCCGTGTGTATGCTTGTATGTATGCGTGTGTATGTGTTCAAAAGACATCTTTCGATAAGGAAGGAAAGTCTGAGTATTACAATTCTGAAGAGCCACAGGGAGATAAAATCTGAACATTGTCCTTAAGTATTCTTTTTTATTTTGCATCGTATGCTGTAGAACATTCAGAATATTTGTTAGAGTAAATACTGGAATTTCTTTCTTACAGTAATACAAATATGTAGAATTATTCTGAATAAATCAGTTGTTTTAGAAGTTATGAAATAAATATTCCTCCAAGAAGTATAAGGTAAAATATCACTTCCTGGGAACTTAGTGAAAGCAGGCATAATTTGGGTAGCAGCAAAAGTGGTTTGCTATCACCATCCTCCAGGATGTTTTTATCCCCATTTACTTGTCTAATCTATAGTCCACAGAATTTTTTGGGGTGGTATCTTATGTGAGTATTAAGTCTGATCCTACTTAGCTGTTAAAAATCAGCCAAGGTCAATTAGATGCTGCCACCTAGCTGGGCATTAAAAGTATAAGAAAAACAAAGTAATTTGTATGGAAATTTAGAATGTGAATTGTCATTTGATTTGATTTACAGAATTATACCAATCTATATTACAAACTATCTAATCAGAGACATGCAGTCCCTATCAACTCAAAAGACACACCAACATGTCAAAGGCTGCAGTAAAAATATGGATCTATATTTGATTTTGGGGGAGGGGATGTTTTGAGGGAGGAAATTAGAGTCTTAAATCTCCCCATCCACTTTGCTTTGCTATCCACCCAAACCATCCCAAATAAAAAAAAGAACCAAGTGTTTGGTTTATACACACTGAGGGAGGAGCTCATGTGTGTAAAAGGGATAAAAGGAAGCTTCCCTGATTTACAATTAAAAAAAAAAAGAATTCAAATGCAGAAAACAAAATTCATATTCAGATACTATATAATAAAGACTCAGACTTGAACTTGTATTTCTGCAAATATTTTCATAGTTTACTTTCAAAAAATATGCCTAATTAATAAATTAGTTCTATGCAACAGCTGTTGGCAAGATCCAAATTTTCTGCTTCCACTTCATTAAAGCATCAAATTCTTTTTATATCGATGTACAGTATATGTAATTTTACTCGCTACAATTTGCATTAGAATTGTTCTTCAAATTAATTTCAGCTATGAAGTTTAAGTCATGATAATATTCCAACTCTCAGTCAGAGAAACAATAGTGATGGCTGTATTACATGAGAGAGAAAAAACAGCATTGCCGTCAGGAGTATATAATAAACTTACTAGCTTGCAGATGTTTGGAACTCATTGAGTTTGGACGTTTGGCAATAGATCCTTAGTTAATGTTTATAAGCATCCTGGTCTTGGTAGTTTCAGTGGAAAACCGCCAGATTACACAAATAGAGTGTGTGGTTTACGCATTCTTAATCTTACGCAAGGGAAACATTTATGTGACTTCATCATGTAGTTGGGATTCATTTTAATTGTGGCTTAGTCAACTTTGTTTTACAGCAAAACTGAAATCCTAAACATAATTTGGAATATAGAGCATCTGGATAATCAACTCCATTCCTGCAAAACCTTTTGATGCAGTTATTCATCAATGTGATGCTTAGTTACAAGTTGCAATAATTAGTTGCAACTCAAATGCTCCAGGGAATTGAGATTGGATGGTGGCCCTTTGTACAAATATAAACACACTATAAAAAAGATAGTGAACAATTAGGTTTCAGTATGATCCAACAGGAATTAGATAAGATATGGCATGGAGAAGAAGGAAAAATGATCAGGAAAATTTATAAATACTTATTAGACTATAAATTGAAAAAGGAAACAGTTAAAGACAGCATGATAATTTGGGCTAAGAATGTGGGCCTTTATATCAACTTAGACTAGTGGGATCATATCTGGCAGACCAGTTATAGATTAATTATGTCAGTTTCCTATAAATAAAATCTATATAAAATGATACATTGCTGGCATTTACCTCCAGAGAGATTAGCTAAGATGTTCCCCAATTTGCCACTGAACTGCTGGAAGTGTAATTACATCTAAGGAACATATTTCCACATGTGGTGGACTTGCCCATGCGCACAGAAGTTTTGGCAAAAAAATAGAATTTGGAAATTAGATATAATAAAACAACTAAAATTTGAACCTGAAATTTTTTTACTAGGCATGATAGACCCAAAAATGAAAAAAAAATCAACATCTGATTCTGCACATCATAACTGCTGCTAGAATAAGTTTTGCCCAAAATTGGAAGTCGACCACCATCCCCTCAGAAGACATGATAATTAAAAAAATACATGAGTGTGCTGAGATGAACAGTCTAACCAAACTATTAAAATAACCAAGATAGTGACTATTACAAAATATGGGATATCTGGTATGATTGGCTGAAGAAAAGGTAATATCTGATAATCAGACAAGTTATTGAAAATAAGGGAGACGTGTAAATAATTGCAAAGTTTATAGAGAATTAAAGACACTGAAAGGACAAGGAAGTTATTGTAACAAGGTAGAATACATCAATGATAGAAAAACACAAGTGTAACCAGTGCTTAAAGCTCGCTGTAAAATGTATATATGTGTATGTATGTATGTATGTATGTATGTATGTATGTATGTATATACATGTGTGTGTGTGTGTGTGTGTTCATTTGTTTCTTTTTAATTGAATAAATATTAAATAAAAAAAGAAAGAGTAGAGGGATAGTTGGAAGACTCAGTGACTTGGAAAGAAAGGCTGGAACTATAGACTTAATTATGAATAGAATACGGAAGAGCCAGGTCTTCAGACACTAATTGACAATTAGGAGGGTGGGGACATAACTCACCTCAGGGGGCAAGATGTTTCAAAGGCCTGGTAGAGAAAGCTATTCTCCTGGGCCCCACCAGCCAAAATTCCTTGACCAATGGGATCCTCAGCATGCGTTTTCTGGTGGCACGGGTGGGGCAGGCTTGTCCCATAAGGTGAGATGGTTCCTCAAGTAACCAAGTCACATGCCATGCAAGGCTTTTAAGGTAATAACCAACCAATTCCTTGAATTGCACCTGGAAGCAAAACAGCACCCAGTGCAGCTCCTGGAACAGAGGTATAACATGGGCCACTTTATGGCCCCACAGACTGTCTATGATGCTGCACTCTGCACCAGTTGAAGCATCTGAATGCTTTTCAAGGATAGACTCATGTAGAGCTCACAGCAGTAGTCAAGGCATGAGATGACCCGGGCTTGAATGACTAATGGAGGGAAATCTATTACAGATTAGCTTTTGCCTGAGAAGGTATTAGACAGAATCATATTTGAAAGATCACAAGAAGTAGTAATGTGCAAAATTCTGGAAATATAGGATACGCAGATTGTTATTGTTCAGAAATTATTTTTAGATAGATATAGATAGATATAGATATAGATATATAGATATAGATATAGATATTTTGTTGTAAGAAAGGTTATCATGTATTTATCAGCTTAGAAAAATTCACCTAACATTAAGTGAGTAATAGTATGATTTATGAAATGTTTTGGCTAAATATAAATAGAAGGTTGGAAAATTGTTATATTCATGACAGCGCTTTTGTCCACTTCTTTCATGTAAATGTGAGTTGGGTATATCAGAAGTATCACTGAACTGGACTGAATGCAAGTAGGAAAGTAGGACTTAAAAAGAGATAGGGTCATGAACGAATAGAAGTCAAATGAATATAGTCAATAACAAGTGCTGAAGTAACATACACAAAACATCCAAATCATTTGGTTGCTGGTATCTTGTGTCTTAATATGATATATATTATATAATATATACTTAATATAATATATACTTAAATATACCTCGTGTATATGAATTCAATAAAGTATGTGATGTATCTAGCTTGAAAAAACTAGCAGAGCATGTTATCCCTACTCATCAGGGATATAATTTCAAAGGGGATATAACCCATAAAATGTAATAATATGTAATACTATGCTACCTAGGTGCAGTAGTAAATGGAATATTACATTCCAAATGCTATGGAATATATTGCATAAATGAAAAGAATTAGTACATTTTTAATGAAGCAAAAGGCTACATATATGCTTAATTAATTAATTAATTTTAATTAAAGTAACAAAAGCTTCTGGTTTTTTTCAGAAGCACTTTAAAAATCTACATGGCTAATCAGACACACATTGGTGCTTTACCTGATTGACAGCTGTGGATGATGATCAAGAGCCCTGGACTGTCCAAATGCCTTTGCCTATTCAGCTTCTGACAACTAGGTCTCCTTCTGTAGAAATTAATTCTTAATAATTCCATATATTATATTGGAATGGGGGCAGTGATAGGATGGATCCCATCTAATTATAAGATAAAGGTTCCCCTCGCACATCCGTGCTAGCTGTTTCTGGCTCTAGGAGGCAATGCTTATCTCTGTTACAAAGCTGAAGAGCCAGCGCTGTCCGAAGACGTCTCCATGGTCATGTGACTCAAAGCCAAAGCCAAAACCAAAGGCGCACAGAATGCTGTTACCTTCTCACCAAAGTGGTCCCTATTTTTCTACTTGCCTTTTTACATGCTTTCGAACTCCTAGGTTGGCAGAACCTGGGACAAGTAACAGGAGCTCACCCCCATTATGTGGTGCTAGGGATTTGAACTGCCAAACAGCCGACCCTTCAGATTGACAAGCTCAGCGTCTTAGCTGCTGAACCACCGCATCCCTTCCACCTGAATACAATTAGAATTTGGCATACAAATATTTGTTGAAAAAGTTGGTAGATTTTGCTTTCTTGACTGAATGAGGACAACATATTTCTCTCAGGAAACAAAAGTTAGAAATAGGCCATCCTAATCACCTTGCTTCTCTTGGATAAAGATCTGATTAAAAGAGGGATATGGATTTTACATTAGAAATTATGTGTCAGTCAAGACATTTCTCTTAAACCTTCCTTCCTGTCTGCATCCAACCTGTGCTGACTTGCATCACAAGTTAATACTGCACTGAATCTATGGGAGGTTCAGCACAACCAGAGTAGTGATAGCCAAATTTCTTAACATTTAACACAATGGGTTTTGCCTCCAGCATTGGAAGAACCTGACACTAGTTCTATTTCATCTCCATCTGATTTCATGTAGGAATCAGGAATATATTCCCTATGTGTTCACTTTGACAGTGTTTTTGAACTACTTCCCAATTTGCATGAGAAATTTTAAGATGAGCTTTGTTTAATCATGTTCCGAGAAACTTGGGAAACAGCTTGGATTAGTTCCAATGTTGATATTTTTTTAAAGTAGTGTTTATGCTCTAGAATGTAGAGCATTTCATATGACAAAATATACCAGTGATTTCATTATTAAAGACAAATAGGTGGAAAAGAGCAAAAAGAGCAAGCATATAAAGATTAGAGTTTTCAAATTTTCTAAAGAAGGTAAAGAAAGTTATTTGGAGTGCATTATCAGATTATGGAATCATGTTGGAAAAGATGGGAGTTTTAAGAATGACACAATCGTTTGATTGTATAATGTTCACACAGTGATGTAACACTACACAACACCTGGAGAATGAATGGTGGGGGAAAGATGATAATCTAAACCAGAAGCACAACTGGAATTCAATACTAAAGGCAAAGAACAAGCAAACAAATTACAGCTGAATTCATATAACTTTCAAAATATTGACTTTCAAGAAAAAGATCTGCAAACCATGCAAATTTCAAGATATTTCCAGTCACAAGTTCCTTATCAATAATGAAACAAAAAGGCATCCATTGTTGGAGGAAGTCTGGATCTTGCACCAGAACACAGGGCAGAGAAGGGTTTTTGAAAAAAAATTCAATGGCCTTATTTAACCTCTAAGTTATATGCAGGAGCCATTTTTCAAAACAGGGACAGAGACAGGACAAGAAATCTATTCAGTTTAGATTGAGTTATATTTAATTTCAAACCTCAAAATTTTTATTAAGCTAATTAACTAGGATAACATAAAACTGTAGGACTGTCAATCATTTCCATAAAATCTATGGAATTACTAGTATTCAGTGGTGGGATACAAAAAAGTTGACTACCGATTCTGTGGGTGTAGCTTGGTGGCCATGGCAGGGAAAGGATACTGTAAAATTTCCATTCCCACTCCACGGCTGGGGGAAGCTTACTGCAAAATCAAATTCCCTCCCCATCCTACTAACCTGCTTTCCAGCTCCGTTCTCCTGTGCAGAGCAACAAAAGAAGACCCAGCTGGGACTCAGAGTTAGGGTTAGGGTTAGGGTTGGGAGTGGGGCCGGTCAGAGGTGGTATTTGCCAGTTCTCTGAACTACTCAAAATTTCTGCTACCGGTTCTCCAGAACCGATCAGAACCTGCTGAAACTGTGAATTCATTGCAACAGTAAATCTGGTAGGTTCTGCTTGTCCTGCAGAATCCACACAAATGGCCCCACCACCTCAACAAAAACAGTTCCTCTGTACAACACCCTGCATGTGCTTCTATCCTGCCCTTGTCCAGAATTTATCCTGCCCTTGTCCAGAAATTCATTAAAAGGATTTTCTCAAAACATAGATTATAACTGATAGTTATATTAAGACTATGTTCAACATAACAATTTAATATTTTTACATTAATCTAAGTAATCTAATGTTAAAATCAGTGGATTAAAAACTGATATATTTGGGGCGGGCTCCAAAATAACCACTAGGGCTTATTTTCAGGTAAACATGATTTCAGGGTGATCAGCCAGCTGGGCGCCCTCCTCCCCAGTGCACACACAAGGGGTGACAAGCATGCGGGGACCTATTGTATCTGGCAATAGCTGCAGCACACCGGTCTCTTAGTTGGTGTACTCTGGGGCTGTGCAGCCTGTGCAGCACAGGTGAGTTGATTCCCTGTCCAAGCAGCATGCAGAAGTAGTGGGGGGGGGGGNAAGCAGCATGCAGAAGTAGGGGGGGGGGGGGCAAGTGATCTGGATGGGCTGTGGGAAATCTGAGTGTTGGTGGGCCAGAACGAGCAGGTGGCCACAGGAGGTTCATCTTCACGTGGCAGCACCAGCAGCAGATGGAGGCAAAGGTGCAGGGCAGAAGGCAGGCAATACTGCTATGCCGCGCAGGCCTCAGGCAAACCAAGAGATGTGAAGATGAGTCTCCTGTGGGTGCCCACTCACTCCAACCCACTGACTCTCAGCTTTCTGGAAGCACGACCGGATCACCTGCCTTCCCCCCGCACCTTTGCCTCCATCTGCTGCCAATGCCGCCATGCGAAGATGAGCCTCCTGCAGCTGGCCACCACTCCAGCCCACCAACTCTTGGCTTTCCCACAGCCCACATAACGCATCCATATCACATGCCTTCCCCCTGCCTTTGCCTCCACCTGCTGCTTGGACAAGGAATCAATTCACTTGTACTGCTTGGGCTGCAGCTGCTGCCAGACACCGTCAGCCCTTAAGCACTTGCTGCCATCTTTTTTGGTCATGCTCACCCTCCTTCACTGGGGCTTATTTTTGGGGTAGGGCTTATATTAGGCACATGCTTAAAAATCAGTCTAGGGCTTATTTTTGGAAAAACACAGTATATTACACTGTGATAACCTCTAATACAAAATAGGTATCAGAGGGTAATAATATAAATATATTGCATGATCTTTGTGTGGCTAATTAGCTTTGTCTAGTAGTCAGTTCCCAACACTGTCTTGCCCCTTCTCCAGAAGACATGACAGCATTACATATTATTAAGTGATTATGATGATAGGAAGAGAAACATACACTGGCTGCACAGCTTTATAGGAAATGGGAGATAAAAGTCATTCAACTCTGTAGAATTGAGCTATGAATGATATGTTCAATTTGCCCACAACTGCATGTTCAACCAAATAAAAAGTCTTCCTATATCAGGAACAGTCAAAAAAACTTCTGTACTTAAATTAATTGCACCTAAATAGTGTTTAAGTCATTTCATTCTTCTGCTGTATTCAAAATTGCAATGCTGTTGGCAATATTTGGATCAGTTTTGGATGGGATCAAAGCCGTGCTTTAACAAGATTCAAAATCTTTAATTCCAGCCTTTTTCAAACTAGTTATGAGGACCACAATTCTTAGATTTCCCTGCCTTCCCCATGACATGGGGAAATAGACAGCACTACCCTGCATTTGAAACCTTATCTTCCCAGTGGCTCTTGATTTTGTTCAGAGAAAATTGGTTAAAACAGAAAAGATGAAGCTAAGGGACTTGGCTTTTTATTCTAATTATGGTGGAAGCCACCTTATTTTAACCAATGTGGCCAATTAAGATTTTTTTTATTCTACAGAAACAAAAATTCTTAAGGATAAGTATTCTATAGCTACAGTCTTGCTGTTTAGAGTTGGAAAGGAATCAGAGAGCTGGGGAGGACAACAGAGGTTAGCAAAAGAGGCACTATTATTACTGGCACTTACTAATATTGCAGCAAGACAAGGAAAATAGCATAATATGCCACCATGAGTTCATCATTCATTGGTAAGAGTTTTTATGGCAATGTGTTACCTATTATACTCTCCATAATTGCATCCGGCTAGAGTGCCAAGTACTTCAGCTGATGTTTGAGCTCTTATACTAGCTATGTTAGTTCCTCTTCCCTTTTGGGTTTTCATCAAGGAAATTGAATGCAGAAGGCAACCTTAATCATGCATTGTTAGAGCCCAACTTGTGCTGTCCCCATAAAATTAGATACAAAGTAGAGAATGTTGACATAAATGAATCAACTCATATAAATTTTCGACAAAGGTGCATTACTTTCAGGGAGAAACAAGTGCATTTGGAAGCCAAACAGTGACAAAAGACTCATGTGAAAGTGCCCTTCGAAATTAAGTACAAATATTTTCAGGTCTCCTTATTTGTAGACTACTAAGTTGTTAACCTGCAGATATGAACAAGATGAAAGCATATGGAGATATGGAGCAATCCAGGAACAGGATGTAGCTCTAGTTAGGCCACCAGCTCTTCAAATATTAACCAACTCCTATGTAATCACAGAAATGATCATCAAAGTGAGCAGTAGTTTGTGTGAGTGAGAAAAGGTTATCATTCTGACCTGTTTTCCAGAACTAAAATGTCTGTGAGACAAAATAATCAGAAAGCCTTTGTACAGATACACGCAGACTGTGAAACTGAAATTCTTTACTGAATACCAAGTTTACAAAATTGCCAGCATTATGTTTGGCCCAAAATATTCCTATATAGGGTTTTATCCTATTGTTACTATGTATTTTAATATGTGCATCCTAATGTATCTACAATAATCTGAAACAATAGAGTCCTAAATCTAAGCAGCAGGTTTAAATCCCCACTTACATTTAGTTATATGACCTCTGGACTATCACTAGACCAGGGATGTCAAACTCATGGCCCGCAGACTAGATGAAATGTGATTTAGTGGAGGGGGGAAAGTCACGATACATCACGTGACAACCATGTGATGTTGCAAGTTGTGACATCTGTACACTAGACTGTTCAGAGGTCATATAACTAGATATAACATATAACAGAAGACTATCTGTTAGTGTTAGACTGTCATGCAGTGGTCAGGTATGCCAGGACTGTTAGACTGTCATGTAATGGTCAGGTATGCCAGGATGTGGACAATAAGCTTGCCTATATTCCCACATCATACTAGTTTCTGGTATAGACATATAATTTCTCCATCTAATTTGGATATCAGTACTTGAGAATATTGTGAGCAGAAAAGAAGACTATTTCATTACCTCTGATTGGGACAAAGAGTGCCTTATAAACACAGTGAACAGCAATAACTTAAAAGCTTTGACTGGAACAATGCAAAACTTAAAAAGTTTTTGATGGAATCAAGGGAACTAAAAGGTCTACAGGATTATTTAATAGCAATTGCAGTTCAAACATTTATGTTCCAAAATAAAAATTCAAAAGAAATTATTTTTAATAGTTTTACAAAGTAAAATTAGAGAAACTAAACATCTTATTGATGTCTTTTGCAGTGTTATTGGCATAAATTTTGTGCCTACAATATTCTTTTTGCATAAACTTTCCATCAGATGCCAGTGCTTATCCTTGACCCATTTCTAAATGAAAGGTTTTATTTAAAAAGGAGAAAGTGAAGACCTTGTGTCTGATCTCATTAAACTATAGAATACCAATGAAACTGTCAATCAAATATATTTTATTGAAGTATTGATGCAGCTGGTAAATCAATCTATGAAAAGGGTTTTATTCCTATTTATTAGATTTTTGTCATACAAATTTCAGTTTTTTTCTGGATTTTTTTTTGTTTCATGCATGTATCTTTCTAGAATCTGCAGTCTATAGCAGAGTTCCCCAATCTTTCCAACTTTGCAGACTGATGACGGGGGAGATGGGATGATTCTGCGTGAGTGGCAGCCACACGAAGCTCCATCTGCATGAGCGGTGTACATGTATGCCAACCACTTGCTTAAATGGAGAGCGTGAACATGTACTTGGCTGCTGCTCGCACAAGTGGGAATGTGTGTGCATGAACTTCTGTGGTCTGGTTCCTAATGGCTCACAGTAGTAATGGGCCATGGCCTGGGGGTTGGGGATCCCAATCTACAGTGTCTAGCCAACCTTATCTATCTTGCAAGCTAAGCAAGTTGGGATAGGACTCCATTAGGAAAACTCAGATATCTAGGTTAGGTTAGGAAATTAGTCTCAGAATAAGGGAGTACAAGAGCATTTCTGTACTGTTGCCAAGAAAATTATATGAACACACCCATGAAGTGACATGGGGTCAGATTTCCTCCTACAAGGAAATATATAGTTCCAAGTTTAATTTAAGAATAGAATGAGGAATAATTAATTTAGATGTCACTATTATTGTGCTGATGTAAAATTCTATGCAAAATTGGTCAGTTAAAACTTGGGAGGAGGGTTAGATTTTTTTTAATCCCAAATTTATTATTTTTATAAATAACTCAAAGTGGCAAACATACCTAATAGTCCTTCCTTCTTCTATTTTTCTTCTATTACAGCAACAATCCTGTGAGAGTTGTTGGGCTGAGAGAGAGTGACAACGCTAAAGTCATCCAGCTGGTTTTCATGCCCAAGACATGACTAGAATTCACATTCTCCTAAGTTTCTAGTCTGGTGCCTAAATAAGTAGCTCAAACTGGCTCTCTTGTTGCTTAACTAGTTCCTCTGTTTCCTCTAACTTGAGTACTTGGAAAGTCAGTCTAAGGTTAAATGATACCTGAATCAGTCAGCTCTGGCAATTCAATAAGGCATACACCTGCTAAGTTCAATAGCCAAAGGAAATATAGCAGATGGAAAAGAGAATGGAAAGATAACTGGGCATTAGCTTCATTTCTTTTAGCGTGATACTATCAGCCATAACTGTTGAAATTATTAGACAGCTGGGTCATTAAAGTGGAGATGGAAAGTTCCCAGAAAAGATGGATTTAGTCATAAAATAACATCTAGTGTCCCTTTCAAAGTTTGATGGTGACATTTTGGGGTTTGCTGCAAAGAATTTGATGTTCAAGAAGATTTGAGGAACCTACAATGTCAGCAACTGAGACTTGGATATAATCTATATAGGCATAATGAGTGTCATACACTAAAAATAGGTCAAGCTATCATCTTCCCAGACCCATCAAAGGAAATAAAGGGTGTCCATCAGTCTGAAAGCTTCACTTTCCAGACAGAGGAGAAAGGAATCATGATATTTGAAGAGTGCCATGGGTACCTTCAATTATACCAACTCATGAAATGTCACTGTTATATACTAAAAGAAGTTATTTTTCTGCCTTCAAAATGCAAAGTTCAAACAATAAACATGCAGTAAATAATGTATAAGGTAACATGTTGTAAAGGATCACATCGAGTTTTTGGCACTAAGCCTTATGCTGTACAGTACCTTGGGCAAAATGAAAACAAGAGATTTTGGAGAAGGTAGAATATCCAGCTAAAATGCTGTATGTATTTTCAATATGGTAAAGCTTTAATTGTTACTATATTTATTACTTGTATTTACAGCTGTATCATAAACTTGTAATTTGAGATCAGGCCCAGCATCATTAAGAGCTATAAAAATAAAATATTCTTGATCCCAGCATGACCAAATTTTTCCCATTCAAGTAATCACAAAATGTCTCAATTCATTTCAAGCTTTGATTTACTAATTTAAAGATATGCATAGAAATTAATCCACTGAGACCTGTTCCAAAACCTGACTGAAACAAACAAGGGTCTACAGAAGTTTTATTCATGAATAAGTTTCTCAGAGTCAGTTCCTGTAATCAATTCACTACATTAATTGTTGGCCATAATACTACTATGTTGATCATGAGAGAAAAAAATAAATTCCATATTCTGAATTTTCAACCCTGTAGTTAGAATCAGTTTACTTTATATAACATCCCCCAAAGTGGTTATGAGATCTCATCTAAAAAATGCAATGTAAGAATATTGCTTGAGCTATGTTGCACAACCAAAATGTTTCTCTGTATTATTTCTGGAGTGCGTGCATTTGTTTCCACTTAAATTTGGAAATAGAAATTGTACCAAATTCTGCAGCAACCCAGAAGAGACAGGAACCTTACTGAAAGCTTTAGGGGGGAAAGATGTGACCTCAGCATTTATCAAAGACCAAAAAGAATAAATTTTTACAGTTTTATCCATTCTTTACCACATGAATTAGACAGAAGTGATTTTGATAGATTCAACTTTTTTCAGGCATGTAGTTAAATGCATGTAGGGCTTTAATTTAGATGTTTTTAAAAACTGGGAAACCCTTTCTTTCTTTCAGCTGGATGTTGAAGAAAAGCTGTACTTTATACTGAATCAAAAGGACACATCCATGAGAAATGCCACCAGACTTCCCGATGTGTAAGTGGGGGTTGGGGAAAATAGAGGAAGGAGTGTGAATGAAATCCTGCTCTACAGCTAGTTTGCAAGTCTTCTAAATGGCCCATTGAATGGATGGAGAAAGCTCTTATTATAATCCAAATATATGGTTCATGTTGTTGGCTAATGCTTGTGACAGAATGCTGCTATATGGTGTGTCCCTAAAATTGGATGATCTACTGAAGAGCTGTCAAACTCCCAGCCAGATGCATCACGTCCTGGCTATGCCCATGCCCAGTTTAAGAAGGAAAAAGTCCCGATACATCATGTGACACCACTGTGATGCCATGAGTTTGACACCCCTGTATAGGAATGAAAATACAAAGGACAAGAAATACAGTTAAAGAATAAACAAGTTAAAAAGGTCAGTTATGTTTTTAAACTTCTGTCTTAATAGTCAGACAACAATTATGAAGTGTGTTTGTGTGTGTATTAGTTTAGCATACTTAGTTTTCTTCTGCCACCTTAAGACATAATAGATAGGTTTACCTTCATTTAGTTACCATAACCAAAAAACCATGAGGTGACTGGGCTAAATGACAAGGATACTCCCAATGTACTGTATATTTAACGGTGGGGACTGGAACACTGATTTCCTTTATCCTGGTCCAATTTCTTTGTGGCAAAATTAGGCTTGATCAAACTGTTCAGTTTATCCTACCTGTACAGTTTTTACTCCTAACTATTGCAAAATCTCATGTTACATTCAGAGGGCTATCCTTACATAAGAGTTAAAAGTTCTTGCTGGCCAACAAGTCTTTCTCCCAGCCTTGTTGTTTTCAGATCCAATACCAGAAAGCTGATGGTAACAATGAAAAAGTACAATTACTAAAGTCACTTGTTTGTGACTTTAAGTTCTTTAGCTTTGTTTTCATCCTTTTCAAAGGCTGTCCTTTGAATGGTATAGGAAACAGTTTTAATACACCTGAATCCTTTGACTCTATGAATATTTTTCTATCCCTTCATAAATTCAAGGCTGTATCATGTTTGGGAGAACAAAAGATAAAGTTGTAACAACGAACATGTTTTTGAATAGCTTTTTTACTTTATGAGAGGATGATTGTTTAAAAACCTGAATGAAATTGAGTTGGTTTCAATGGAAAGAGAATCCCAGAATTAAAATAAACAAACCCAGCTGAAAAGCATGGTGTAGTCTGTTATCTCAGCTTAAAGGGATCAAGCCATTATCAGTCACATTCCATCAGCAGGTATAATTTGACACAGCCCTGCAAGTTTGAGATTCCAGGCAGGAATTTCCAGCAACCACCTCATGTAAACTCCAGGGGACTTTGGCAAGTGAATGTTAAAAAAAAGACCAAAATTCTTTAATTTAGCCAGTCTCCTGACTGCAAATGCTTCCTCCAAGCAATGAAAAATGGACTTTGTGGAAGAAATACTGCATTTCTCCTTTTTTAGATGAGCAGTCTAAAAAAGAGCACCAAGCAATCCTGCCTTAGTGCTCACATAGTTGATTATCATTGGTGGGTTTCAAATTTTTCTTCTGGCACCCTCTGTATCAATTATACTATACTCAGAACATTTCTGGTACTGTGACTGGTAAGACGTACTGGCATTGGGAAGATCTGGATTGTGGGTGCAACCCCACATCCTCCACTTTTTTACTTGAGTTTAGGATGGAAAATGTATTTGTAAGATTTTTAATTAAATGTCTCTGTGTACTATACATTCATGCATCTTTGCAATTGATGTGACATGATCTTTTGTACACAAGTGGACAAATGAAAATAGGAAATCTGACCTGTAGAAAATTAAGTACTCTGCCACATTAAATTGAACATTTTTCAAACAGAGGGACACAAAACATGCAATTTATGGCACAGCCCTTCAAATTTCCACAGACAGAAATAGAAGGTCATCAATGTTTAAAGCTGTAGTTGTTTAAAGGAAAACAACTTCCTTTAAGTTGTTAAAACAACTTCCTAAAACAGGCTGTAGTTATTTTAGCTGATATTAAATTAAATTTTATTTTTAAGTTTTGCCCTGGCTTTGCACATTTAACTAGATTAATTAAGTCAAAATGACCAGAAGAAAACATCTGATTCAAAATTAAGTTGCAGTGATCAGTTGCTTAATTGCTAAAATACTAGAGATGGAAAAGAGAAATTGCTTAGGACACTGAAAGGAAAACCAGAGAAGTCTTGATGCAAATATATCAGAGGAAAAATGAATTACTCATAAAACTGGTTTTCAAACACACAAACATTCTAGTCATGGTAGAAACAAGAGAATGGAAAAATGACTGAAGAGAAATTGAAAGAAGTTACAGATGATCTACTCATGAAATTGATTTCAATCCTAAAGGAAAAAAGGAAGCATGTAAATTGGAGAAAAAAGTATATTGGCATATAAAATGTCTTGCTTTTCATATTTCTGTGTATTGTTGGTTTTTAGTTCATTTTTCCTATTTTATAGATTGATCTTTTTGATCCGTTGATTTGAAGGTACACTAAAACACAGTAGGCTATAAGATTTTATTTCATAAGTGAACTAAATAAAGAGAAACATTCATTAATGAACCTAGCACTTTTTTAATGCAAACATTTGCTCTTTCAGATGCCTGTGAGTCTTCTCTCCCTTTATGTTCAATGGTGAAAAAAAAAGTCAGAGAAACTGGATGATCTCATATTTTTTGCTGTCTTTAACGTCTGTATGTTCAGAGAAACAGTACATTTTCAGTGATATATTCTCTGCAAGCCTATATGCACTACACCAGATGAAAAAAATTAAAGACATTGAGAAGCAAAATTACCTCCGTCACAAAATCAAAGACTACATTCTCTAATTTTTCAAGAAAAAAGAAATGCTGAGCTTTTCTGGAAGACAAATCCTATCCCACACACCAACTTGTCAAATAGGAGAAAGATGTTCATTAAGCCAAAGTCTCTGCATTAGCGAAGGACAAGGATTCATGTAAAACATGAATCATAAGTGGTTTGGCAGATACTAAATGCTGAAGAGGACATGCAGATGGACGCCCAAATTGTTTCAAGTTGTTTTAAGCTAAGACTCTGAGAATCAACCATTGTTTACTTTAAATCTACCCAAATCACATCTGGGCTACTCTTTGCACAATAGCCAAGGCCATTCGTAGTAATTAATTTATGTTATCTATATGATGAATTATGATTAGAGTTTCAATAATAACCTAACCAGAAATAATAGCCACTTTGAGGGAATGGTTTAGGGATGCTTCTAGTAGAGTGAACTACTCAAAACAGTTACTTAATTTTTACAGCAGTCCTAGTGAAAATGTCTCTTGTGCCTGTACATACATGCTCAGATGATACCAGAAAGATGTCAGAATGACTGAGCTAAACCTCTGTATTACAGTGCCTCAAGGCTTTGAGCAGTAAATGTAGAGCTTTATTTTATTGTTTCCTAGTGTGACCCTCTAAATAATCCAATGATTGTATGGAAACCAATGTATGTGCATTTATATGGAAATCACATAAATATTCTATATCAACAGACCTGTCATCACTTTATAAAATTCTTACTTTTCTTGTATTTTTTCCATCTTCAATTATCCTATCAACATAATATGTCAAAGTGGAAAAGAAAGAGATTTCTGTGAGACATCTGTTATTACTTTGTGCTGGGAAATATCCATCCAGAAACTAATTTTACCTTGTAGTATAGCAACAAGGGCCAAGCTTCC
>BHFT01000191.1:0-2500 GCA_004320025.1 Laticauda laticaudata | reverse complement strand
ATGCCTCACTAGTGAAGTCATAGTTTAATATTATATTAGAACTAAATAATCCAGGCCCCATTGGGTCAGCATTTCAGAGATATTTCATTTAGGAGGAGGAGATGATAAAGGGAAAGATCATAAAGATAATAATGATTGATGAAATAAACCAAGAGAAAAGCACTTTAAGAGATTTAAAAATGGAATTGGATAATTCCTGGAAGATACATTTGAAAGGGAGATAGGGGCTTGGGTGGATATTCTGGAGACCTGGCTGCTTAGAAAGATAGAGTTGGGAGAAATATTCAGTCTGAATGGTGAAGATAGAGATAGAGCTAGAGGTAGAGATAGGTAGATAGATAGATGATAGATAAATGGATGGATAGATAGATAGATAGATAGATAGATAGATAGATAGATAGATAGATAGATAGATAGATACAGATAGAGATAGAGAAATAGGGATACAAAATAGAGATATATATAATAACTTAGAGTAGTAGATATTCTTTTTTTTTCTAATATAATGATGGCTATTAGAATAGTGGTATGAAATAAAATATACACCTCTATATGAAGCAATAGCTTAGAAAGATTTGAGGTTGAAAAGGTATTGTAAGCTATGTTGTTAAATAATAGAAAATTAAGTACTTGAATGAATATTGCTGACACGACAACAGCTATAAATAATGAAGGCTTATGCCAATAAAAACAATGTGTATTAGTTTAGGATTAGCAATGGTGACCAGTTGAATGTAGAAAGATAGATAGCGATAGATTAGATAGATAGATAGATAGATTAGATAGATATGATAAGAATAGATAGATAATAGATTAAATATAATAATAATTTATGGGATTCTTGGAAGGCTAAAAGATTGGTAATTACCAATATGCTTATAAACCATCATTGGCGCACTAAAATGGGAAGTGTTGAAACTTTTTAATAACTATTATTTTAAAGCTGCATATTAATACTAGGATTAGATATAAGTTTGATTAATTAACAACTATTATTGATGAGAGAGAGAGAGAGAGAGAGAGAGAGAGAAGAGAGAGAAAGAGAGAGAGAGAGAGAGAGAGAGAGAGAGAGATTTCATTTAAGCAGTAGATTGACTATGGGTACACATAAAGCAGTGGGAGCAGGAGTGACTTTTGACTTCCTGTCGACTTCCCCACTGAGTTTCCATTTGGGAAGCTAGCAAGGAGTATCCGAAATCTATCTTCCTTCCTTCTTCCTTCCCTCTTCCCTTCCTCCCTCAAATTCTTGCTCGGTTCCTTATTCACTTTGCTTTTGAGAAGCTTGTAGATATAAAGTCAGCAGGAATTTGCAAGAATAAGTCTATCTGGAAGGCAAGTGGCTGCTTCCAGGTAAGGGTGGGAATAAGAGGGCACACAGAGATTTGGGTCAGGAATGGTATGTGGGGTTGTATGAGAGGTGCCAGATGGAAGGTTGTGTGGGCCACAGATACTGTGCCGTTTGGAGAAGGTACATGGATGGATAGTGTAGTTCATGAAAGGTGCCTTGGGGTGCACAAGAGGTGCTTCGCAGGTCAGGTCAGGTGCAGTGTGGTGGCACAGATCAAGATGTGTGGGGGTCACAGACATGTGTAAGAAGTGCTGCATAGGTAAAGTGGGGTGCAGGAAGGTGGTGAGGTCAGGAAGAATGCATGGAGATTGCAGGTATGTATATATTTTAAAACATGCCTCATTAGGCAGAAAAAAAATATTTCCAGGTTAAAAGAAAAGTCTAGATAAATTGAATTAATAAGTGTTTGGCATTGAGGGAAATTACAATTCAAAACATTTGTTTCTGACAAATTCCAAGTAATAGAAAGAAAGGCCTGTAATGATGAGTATATTCACATAAAATGTTCGTGGTCTTTTTTCTCGCTGTTGCACTGCCAATTACTTATTGGTATCATTGTGACATCCTGCGGATATACGTGAGTGGATTATTTACAAAAGCTAACAAGTGATTAATAAAGCCATCAGTGTTGAAAGCATGCTTTGTTATACTACAAGGGCATAAATCCTCTTGGTAATCAAACATTGTGGGGGGGAAAGAAAGCAAATATCACAACATTGTATGACTCATGTACATGTCAGTGTCCTGAGAAAGTTCAGCTATAAGCAAAAAGAAGATGAAATAGTTTGGATGGAAAACTTTCAAATGGGTTAAGGAACTCCATTCAAGTTTGGGAATAGACATTCTAGTTCAAAACTAATATAATGCTGGATTTAAAAGATATTGAAAAGACAAAAGCACCAAAGGATTTCCTTATAGAAATAAAATTTATGAATGTGGATTTGAAAGTGGAACATAATCTAAAGGCCCTGTCACACTGGCCAATGGATGCAAAATGTTTGTAAAAAGGACACAGCGGACAAGAAAAATGTTCCATCCGTTGTTATCTGCTCTCAAAAGTGCCCTGAATTTGCAAAACCAGAGCGGACAACATGGAAAGGAACGGATGGGGGGAGGACGTAGGGCGGATGGAAAGCGGATGCTCCACGGAAG
>BHFT01000190.1:0-78114 GCA_004320025.1 Laticauda laticaudata | reverse complement strand
AGCCAAACTGTTCCTATTCTGACCACTGTTTGAATAAAACCTTTTGTTGTTGGAACCCGGTCTACCTCGTGTGTTTTTAAACAAAACACAGGCAACCAGCTAAAGTTCAATAGTAGATTAAGAATAGTAGAAGTGTGCCACTGCTGGTTGTCTCTCTGATATGTGCTGCTCTTTTCACAATTTTTGCAAGCTTACCTGAGGCTGTGTATGCCATATTAATTCAGAGTAGTTGCCATATGGCACAGACTCCAACAGATAGTTAAGACTGCAGAAAGAATAATTCCAACCATAGAACACCTGTATATTGTGTAGGTCAGAAGGCGGGCTGAGAAGATACCTCCAGAATCCTCATATCTTGGACATAAACTGATTCAGCTCCTCCTTTTGGGATGGTGCTACAAGGCATTGCAGGGCAAAACAACTAGACACAGGGATGTCCCAAAGGTGCTTTTTCAAAAGGCAACTGGACTTTCTTTGTTTTTCGTTGAAGGCATTGCTTCTCATCCAAGAAGCTTCTTCAGTTCCTTTTGAAAAAGCACCTTTGGAACTACCCAAAGGCATGGATGACTGAGAATTTCTGTAGACATTTAGATACAGGGACAGGTTTTTCCCTCAGACTGAGGGAAAAGTTTATGTCCAAGATATGAGGATTCTAGAAGTATCTTCAGATACCTTCAGGCTTTGAAGAGTTTATATTTCTGCTGAATACCTAATTCTTACAGTGCTGTCTAATGTCTGTGTATATTTACCCAAGTAGTATGGCTGTAGCATTATTATTTATCCTTGTTTTTAGCCTTCTTACATCTCCCTTTTATTATTATTATGATTGTGATTGTGATTATGATTGTCATTATTCTATTGCTTTGCACATACTCTGCACCGGAGACAAATTCCTAGTGTATCTAGTTACACTTGGCCAAATAAAGTATTCAGTTCAATATGTGATTTGAGGAAATTGATATATGAAATCAAAGCCAGACACAAGTTTTACATTTTGGTTCCTGCAAGCTTAGAGTGGGAACTGCCCCAATTTAAAATGTAGTGACAGGTAACCCTTGAAGTTTGGTTGAAGTCCCATCAACAACAGGTTTAGTGACTCTTCATGTTTTTAGTGACTAAATCCATAATAAGCTACATACCAAGGTAAATATTTTTGAGGATCATAAGAAATGAAACATTATGATAATCATATCTGATGGAAGCTTCATTAATCATATCTGATGGAAGTAATCTAATCCACAAAAGCATATGCCAGAATCATGTAGTTAGCCTTTAAGACCAATTAGATTGTTTTTCTTGAACCAGATTAACATAGTTACACTACTAGAAACAGAATTGTATTTTGATAATCTTTCTTTTCCAATGACTGTTTGATAGCAACTACAGCTTTCCATTGCAAGAAAGACAGTTGCGCATTCTTTCACAATGATTAACAAATATATTTTTGTTTCCTACCATGCAAAAAGGAAGAAAGTCCACTGTTTATTACACTCCAAAGTGAGTTTAATGCAGAAAAGGTGCTCATTACTGTTCTTAAAATTATCCTAGCATTATTTATAATTAATACATAAAAGGACATTTTCAAAGAGAAGATTTCAAATGCTTAAAGATACTATTAATCTTGTAGACACCATTTATCTATTTTTTATCATTTTTAATTCTGATATGGTTTCATAAAATAGCTTATCACAAAAAGATGTTATTGTTGTTGCTGTTAATCTTCAATTCAGAATCTGGAACTTACTATGACTATGATTGATATGATATCTCATGCGACTCCCAACAAATTTGGGTTGTAGCCAGGCAATATTACTGAGAAGATGATAGATGGCATTTTTAATCAATAGAACCCAGAGTGTTCCAACCCTGCTAGACTAAAATGGCTGTGCAGACACTATGGGAGATGGGTGTCAAACTCGCTGCATCACGTTACCATTCCAGTGCTTTTTCCCTTTGCGGAGCTGGGGTGGGCGTGGCCTGCACATGACGCATCTGGCCTGCAGGCTGCCAATTTGACCCCTGGATAGTCCCTCAAGTAACCAGGCCTCAAACTATCACCTTGCATCACACCTTGAAGAAAACTGGAAACCAGAGCAGTTTATGAAACAGAGGTGTTACATGGACATACCAAGGCATGTTCTTCACTCCCACACTTCTACATTCCAAACACATGCAGTCTCCAGGCATTAGGATAAAACATGAACTTGGGCAGTTGGGGTTGCAATATATAATTGGGCATCATCAACAGACAGATGATATCAAATCCCAAACCAGCAAAGGAACGCATCTAGCAGTTTCAGGTATCTATTGAAAAGGTGAGACAGAATACAACCCTGTAGTATCCCACAACAGAGTGATCTCTTCCCCTCCACCAACACCACTGGAATCAGTTCTGGAGAAAGGAAGATAATCCATAAAAAAAAAAAATCTTCAAAACAAATTTGGGTAAATGAAAATGTGCTTTTTGAATTATTTATATTTTTTCTTGTTGCTTCTTTGACTTATGTTTATATATACTATAGAGTTTCCCTTTGTCAAAAACATGCACTTCTATGTTTACCCCCCTTTTTTTTTTTACAGAGGGGTACTAAATTAAGCTGAAAAAGAATGGCTGGCCCAAGTATGTGGATCTGAACTCAATACTACAGTACATTACCAGACAGCTGATTTCTCAGTCATGACAGCCTTAAGCTGTATGAAGTTCAACTCCCAGAATTCCCTAGCCAGAATATTGGCTGAAGAATTCTGGGAGTTGAAGTCCACATGGCTTAAAACTGCCAACCAGTGTACAATCCAGTAAGTATTAACTTCAGGGTAGAAGTTATTTGCACAGAGCTCTTTGCCGACATGGCATTGGCACCTCCAGTGAAATAAACAGACATATTAATAAAGAAATACCTTCTTTCATAAGATATTGCTCAATTAAGATTTATTGGGTAACACACAAAGGAAAGAAATGCTCTCTCAAATGGTTTTTAATTCTGACTAGCTTTACACCAAATTCTAAAATGTATATTATACTGGCTCCCTTTTATTCTTTTTCTTAGGATACCTCAGCGAGCACCCCTATTTTGGAGCTGCCATTGGACGAGTTGCTAATAGAATTGCCAAAGGGAAATTTACAGTGGAAGGACATGAATACCAGCTGGCCATCAATGACGGCTCCAACAGTTTGCATGGAGGAGTCAAAGGGTTTGACAAGGTAGATCCGCTAGTGAAGTTAATGATAAATTAGACAGAAGGTATTATTCTGTTGTTTTTTTCATTGTGTGGAATAATCAAGCTGGATTTTACTTTGTTAGGCAATGGTGCCAGATACCAGTGTATACAAGCAACTCTAGCAATACAAGTTCCTACAAATCCTTTTGATCCAAATACACATAAAATTGACTTGTAGTCTAAACCCTTCCATGTCCAATAAGGAAGTCTCATGGGAAGTCTGAACAAAAGCAACTTCTCTTATGCAAAAGGAAGGGAGACTTTTGTTATTAGAATCTTGCCAAGAGCAGCAGCTATTTGTGGGGTGAAATTTGTGGGGGTGGAATCCTAGTATCCCCATTTACTCCTATCTTACTCTTCTATTCTTTGGCCAGTTGCTTATCCTTGTCCTTTTGTTCCATAGTTCTTACATTCATTAAGAAGTCTTTGATAATAGACTTTATGAAAGGCCAGTTTATTCATTTCATTTCATTTTGACATTCTACATCATATCACCTGAAGGACTGAGCAGTTGAAAATCTAAGGAGATTTTCTTTTTTGAAAATTCCTAGAAAATGATGTCAATTCGCTTGTCCTTGTATACGTATTTATTAACATCGTCAACCCCCCCAATAGATTAATTAGATAGGGCCTTCCCTTAGTTAAGCCATGTTGTGTTATCCTTGAGCAAGGCCTGTGTCTTCAAATATTTGGCAATTTTATCTTTAAGAGCAGTGTCCACTATTTTCCTCATAAGTCTGGATTGCAATTACCGTTTATCTTCTCATCGTTCCTATCACCCATCTCCTCCCACTTATGACTTTGTAACTCTGTTGCTTGTATCCTTATGATTTATATTGTTTCCTAGTATGATTTGATTGCTTAATTTTACCCTATGGCTATCATTAAGTATTGTACCTTATGATTATTAATGAATGTATCTTTTCTTTTTATGTACATTGAGAGCATATGCACCAAAGACAAATTCCTTCTGTATCCAATCACACTTGGCCAATAAAGAATTCTATTCTATTCTGTTCTGTTCTATTCTAGGTTATCTGGTTCCCTGAAATCCTGCCAGATGGTGTCCGCTTTTTCAGAATAAGTCCAGATGGTGAAGAGGGATATCCTGGTGAGCTGAAAGTGTGGATATCATATACGCTCAAGGATGAGGAGTTAACAATTAATTACAGAGCTCAAACTAGTAAGGCTACACCAGTCAATCTAACAAACCATGCTTACTTCAATCTTGGAGGTCAGGTAAGTGACTTTCATAACCATTATGGATATTCCTTAACCCTAACCATTTGAAGTTATTCTGGTGCTGAAGGAAGGGATTTATGGCTGGTCCTCCAAGTTTGATAACACTTTCTTTCTTATAAGTGGTTTTGGGTAATGTAAGATCAAGCTTGGGAAGCACTGGTATAAATCTGCCTCTACTTCTGTGATGAAGGTTGGAAGTAACATATTTTTCTTTATTTTGTTCTTTTTTCCTTTTTCATTCTTTTTAAGTTTAGATTGTATCAGATTTTACCATTGTAACAAACTTCATAATGAAAAATATATTAAAAATGAGATCCATGTCAGAACAATATTAACATATTGTTTTTCTGTATCTAGTATTATAGTATTTTTTGTTTTTATAACTCAGGACTCATCCAATATCTATGACCATGAATTTACAATAGAGGCAGATTGTTACTTGCCACTGGATGAAACTCTGATTCCAACAGGTTGGTTTATCTGAGTGCCTTTGAAGGTGAAGCTGTATTCTAGGGAGAAAAGTACTGGGCTTGTTATAAATTAAAAATCCTGCTTCCAAATTACCATTTAACAGTTTATATAATATGCTAACTGGAATTATGGGGGAATTGTTGAGATAATGACTGTCAAATTTATTGTAACATTACAGAAATTAGAACACACAGCCTGAGCATATACGTATATGTATATATATTTTCTCTTTGCTGTGGATCTGCAGAACTAGGAATATGCAGTCTTTGGTTCCCAGATGGGCAGATATTCAGCAGTTTTCCTTTTCAAGACAAATACCAAAAAATGTTGTCGCATTTTACAGCAGGGCTCTCAAACTGACAGCCCACGGGCCAGATACGTCACATGTTGGCCATGCCTGGCTTAGTGAAGGGGAAAAAAGTCCCGATATGTCAGTGTATTTAGTGCAGAGATTATTGTCTTTAACAGTAGCAACTGTGAAAAGCCAACAGTCACTGCATTTTTGTTTCATGTCCTTTCATGTTTTTATAACCATAATTATTCACCTGAATATTTCAGTTCCTTTATGTCCTCTTTTGACTTGTTCTCTTCTCGCCAATCAGGAAAGATCATGCCAGTGCAGGATACTCCCTTTGACCTGCGAAAGCCTAAAGAACTTGGGAAACATTTGCAGAAGTTTCAGCTGAATGGATTTGATCACAACTTTTGCTTGGTCCAGAGAAAAGAACCACATTTCTGTGCCAGGTAAACATTTGGTTTAACTCATTTATTTTCAATATGTATAGTTGTGAAAGTTTCGCTCTAACTTTGCTTTATGCTTTTATTTTTTGATTATTAATATACTGTTCTCTATTAAAAAACTACTAAATGCCAACTTAAATTCATTAAAATTAGAGTCCTCAACTCCAAAGGAAAAGAGGTAAGACAACAATACATCAAAACAGTCAAGCGGATTAATTTTACTGTCAGAAAGCCAACAAGGTTATCAAGAGGTTCGAGGAATTATTTTTATCTGATAGAAGTCAGCAAAATCACAAATCTATAATTGTGATTTGCTATAATCACCATGATGATTTTATGTGAAAAAATGATTATTCGGAACCAGATGTGAAATTTATCAAGAGCCGAGTCTGACATTATACTGGTCCACATTGAAATTGTCACCGGTGACAGCTCTGTCATATTACAATATAATTTGCTCCTGTTGGTTGGACAGAGAATGCTGTAAATGTACTGTAACATAGCTAAGCAATAGAGAGCTGCAGAGCTTTGGATTTCAAGGGGGAAAGGTATTTTGGAGGTTGCATGTGGATCCAGTCTGAATCCCTTAAACCAGTGGTGGCTAACCTTTTTGGGTTCCCATGCTCGCATACCAGCACCCAGAAGGCAACGTGCATGCCTCCATGCCCCCTGTGCATGCATGCAAGACCCCTCCCCACGCATCTCCCACACACCACTGCCCCTCGTGCATGCGTACCAGATACCCGACAATCAGCTGTTGGGCAGGCAGCGCACACACATGCGCAGTGGGATGCTTCTGGGTGACCTCTCACGTGCTGGCAGAAGCGGCTCTGCGTGCCACTTCTGGCATGCGTGCCATAGGTTCGCCATCACGGCCTTAAACCTTTAAATAGCACTTTTCCTGCTGTTGAACAGCAGCCATCACATGAACCTCAGGAAAAAATGCCACTGTTTTAAGGAGTGCCAAGAAGTGCTATGCAAGGCTTTTATACTTTGAGCTCCGCCCCCCCTTCCCCCCCTTACATACACAACATGGCAGTTCTAATCTGCTTCATTTCCCTTTAGAATGTGGATTTTTTAAAAATCAAGGATTGGAAGGTGGGAAACATATTGTTTATTCTTATTTCTGTTCTTTTGATCACAATGATTTGGAATGTGTTAAAGCACTTATTTTTAAAATGATTCAGGATTATGCTCATATTTTAACAATAAAACTAAGGATTATGTAAATAAGGTTCTCAACTGATTTTGAAAGAATAACTCCCATTTAATTCTGTTTGTGTATGATGAGATTGATACCTACTTTATAATGGCAACTTTAGCCCGTCTCTATTATTTAAGGAGAATATAAGAATCATAGGCTGGAAGAGTCCCCAGAGGTTTTCTAGTCCAATTCCCTGCTGAAGGAAGGAACCCTTTTTTTTTACAAATATTTCTCCAGTCTGTTTTTGAAAACCTCTGGTATTGGATCACCTACAGCTCTAAGAGGCAAGCTATTCCACTGATTGCTTGGACTGTCAGAAAATTTCTTACTTCTAGTATCTCTAAAGTTATAATAATTTCTTGTCTGCCCTCTGGTGTTTTGCAGAGTAAGTCAATCCCCTTTTCTCGTGACAGTTTCTGAAGTATTGGAAGATGTCCCTGCTCAAGGGTTTTCAACCTTGACCGCTGTAAGACTTGTGGACTTCAACTCCCAGAATTCCTCTTCCAGTCATGTTAGCTCAGGAATTCTGGGATTTGAAGTCCACAAGTCTTAAACTTGCCAAGCTTGAAGACCCGTAGTCGAGACATACCTAGCTCCCTCAACTGTTCATTGTACTATTTAGCTTCAAGGCTCTTTATTGTCTTTGTTCCTTTTCTGTGCACTTTCCAGGATCTCAGCATCTTTTTTGTATTGTGGCAACCGAAACTGGACACAGTATTCCGAGTGTGGTATCACCAGTGCAGTATAAAGCAATACTATTACATCATTTATTTAAAATGATGAATATACAGCTGTATTTTTAAAGAAAATTTAACTCTTAAATAAAACTTATGATCTCTTAAAATTATGCAATATGGCAATGTTTGTGGCAGGTTGCAATCTTATATCAACTTATCTGAAAATAAGGTTCATAGATTATATTTTAAAGGGCAACTTCTTTTATTTGAATTAGCACATCTTTCTCTAAAATTCAAGTATGAAGGAGTGACCTCATTTTATCCCCCCAAAAGTAAAAGTTTAACTAAAACTAAGGCAGTTAATATTTATATTTAAAAAGTGTAACATTTTATCAAAGACAAATGGAGTTTCTACAAGAGTATCCGGAAAATATCATTTTGTAACCATCTACTGTCTTTTTTCAGAGCTTATCATCCTCCTAGTGGCCGAATGATAGAAGTTTATGCAACTCAACCTGGCGTTCAGTTTTATACAGGAAATTTCCTGGATGGGACTCTAAAGGGTAAAGAGGGCCATGTGTACTTCAAGCATTCTGGTTTCTGCCTTGAAACACAAAATTGGCCAAATGCCATGAATCAGGTACACTTTCTTAGATGTTACAAGACAATACATAAGTCTTGGACACCAATATATTGAAACCTTTGCCATTGGGGGTATAATGGGTTGAGCTAATGAAGTATTGTTCCATTTGGAGCTAAGAGAAATCTTACATTGTCATATAATAGAATAATCTTTATATGCTACTAACTCCCAATTTTAGATTGCATTCAAAAAGTGATCCCTCCAGTTGAAATTTGATACAACCTTCAAAGGAGAACCATGATTTCTCTATATCCTGGCTAGCTCTTAATGCCAACAAATAGCAGATAGCCATCAAGCACTTATCTATTAAATGTGTCCATTTAGCCAATCTTTCCATGCAATTCAAGTTTGTTAAGGTTGTTATTAAAAATGTAAAAAAATGTTTTGTAAGAGATTACAAATATTCCAATCATATAGGAAATGTTTTTCACTTCAGACAACAGAAAGATTGGAAAAATTTCTGAGCTCTGATCACAAGTATTCTGAAGCTGTTTTTAAATACAGATAATTGAGTACAAGTATAGTTCTTCTAAAGTTTTTTTTTCTTTATAGCCTAATTTTCCAGATGTCCTGCTGTACCCAGGAGATGAATACAATACCACAACACGTTTCAAGTTTTCTATATCTTAAATGAAATCTTGCTACAAGTTAATTTTGCAAAAATATTTTAAGTGATTAAAGATCCTGAATATCCTAATTATAGCACAAATTTCATCAAAGAAAACCATTAAAAAGGTAGCAACACTTAAGTTCACTCAACAAATTGAATATTATCATCTCTGTCTATGGTTTCCACCTTTTGATAGCTTTTATGTAATACTACACCATGTAAATAAGAAGTGAAGTCCTAATTTAACATTATGAAGACTTTCATTAAGGTGGTCTGTGGCAGTGTTCCTTGATGATGCAGGTATTACTGAGACATAATAATCTGATCGATTCCAAATATGGATTACTGTTGAGCACTCTGGGTAGTTAACATTGTGTCATCACTTCTTTAATTCAACCATTTTCTGGGACCACAAGGATGCCATACAGACTTAGGAAGAGGCAGAGCCAAAGATGCAATGTGAATATACTGATACAGTTCTGAATGGTTGCATATATCCTTAATGCACTGCTAGATTCTATGGCTAGATGTATGTCAGCTCAAAACAGTTCAATACTACATTATGTACAATTTGCCTGCCATTCAACAGCTTGTAACTGTTTTCCACGCAATCTATCCTGGGATAATTAGGAACAGTGATACTATAATGGTATATCTCACAAATTCATTTTTCCCTTTAAGATAGTTAATTTCAATATGGCTTAATTTTCTACTTGTAAATGGAACACAGTTCATATGGTGACTAGATACGCTGTAATATTACCTAGTATGCTTAAAGGGGCTTGAGTCTGATTTCTCATTAGAGTTGCAATGAATCTTACAAATTCCAGCCATCAATGCATGATTAGGCCAGTCCGCTTCCACAATAATCTCTAATCTTTTAAGTGGTATTTCATAGATGGCATTCCCCAGAAGGGTTCAATATAAAGGCGGAAGGGAGAGAATCTACTACTTAAAGACCAATGAAATTCAGTCTCAATGCCAATCTTAAAATTGACTGAAGCCAATCTCGCCTTTCCCAAATTGGTAAATTGGCACTTTAAATTGAATTTATTTTGGCATACAATACTGAGGTCCAGATTTATCAATAGTGAGACTCCCATGGATTTTGCATCAGAAAGGGTGAGGCAGACCACTCCCCCTTCAAGTGATTTATGAAGCAATTCATTTTTCAAGTTGAGATTTGCAGAACTCTTTCACATTAAAAAAAACCTTGATACGGCAATGTATATTCTATCACTATATGAATATAGTATTAAATGCTAGATTAAGTCTGTAATTAATGGCAGTTTTTAGGAACAAAACTAAAATAGTCTATGCAATTAATGAAAAAAATGAATTTGTGCCAAAGTAACTAAAGCAGCTTTATTTCAAAAAGTTTGTCCTTAACACAGAAGGGTGCTTCACCTTTTATAATTTATTCAGCTTATAGGAACACAGTGGCCAATCAGAAGGACTATAAAAATGGCAAGGAAATGCAATCAGACAACTGGGGAGACACTGTAGCCATGTGAAGCATTAAACTATACAGCATCCTTTAAAAGTATTACACCTTATTTAATTCCCTTGCAAATTCCTGCCTTTTGCTGCACAACTTCTGCAATCCTAAAAATGTATGAAATGTAGCTGAAGCCATGTATCTCTTTGTAGAAATACTTGGATCAAAACATTGACACTGGGAGCATGCAGCATTTTGCCTTTAAACTCCAAAAGGTGCTTTGAGGCATACTACTCCTTAAAGCAGATACAAGCAATCCGGGTAACAGTATAGCTGTACTAAGATGTTGCACAATGTTACATGAATTGTTTTTAAATTTCTTCCACCAAGTAATACAAAACAATTTTAGTAATCTGGGTTTATTCCTCATGAAAGAGGCTAGGCTGTGTGTGTGTGGTACAGTGTGTGTAAGACTAGATCAGACTCAGATTTAAGTTTTCCCTTAGCTATAGAATCTCTCTGAGTGATTTTGGATCAATCACTTTCTTATTCCATTTATTTTACACGGTTAATCTCGGGATGGGGGGCACCAATTTCATACTGAATTTCATGAAAAAAAGGATACAAAGAAAATAAAATGTGGAATAATACTTGAGCCTATGTTTTTTCTGTAAAATCAGTGTTTAACTGCTTAAATTCCTTACAATTTTGACAGATAACAGCAAAATTTCTCAGTTAATTCTGCACAAGGGACTAAATCTATTGTGTCTCAATATTTTGTTTTGGAGAATACTGCTCTTGCCCAAATTTCAAGATACCTTATCTGACAGAGAACAAGTACTTCATTAAATAATTCCAAACTGCAGCCAAGTTGCCATCTGAATTTATCTTGGGCTTGTCTTTAAATAATTAACTGTGCCTGGGTAAGACACAATAGTATCCTGCATTATGAATTAGCAGACCAAATCAATCTATATTACAAAATCAGACGAGCAGCTTCCTTGACCCACCATTTCAAGTCGTTAGGATTGTGCCTAAACCACATGAAGTCTTCTGCAGGCAGCTTAATAATAACAAGTTAATATAGCCTTGCACAGCATTTGGATAACACTAAGTATCTGTTTGGAGTTTGCTTTTAACATGCACTTGAAATATTAACAGAAGCAAATAACATTATAACAAAGTTAGAAACACATTTTATTTCACGTGCCCATAAAAAGACACTTTTCAGATCATAGGATGTTGTTACATACAAGAAATTGTGCACTATAGTCTACTGTAGCAGCTTTTACAGATTTTACTAAAAGATCCAGGTCCTTGCTGCATTAACCCTAGAAAAGATTTTCTTCAGTGAACTAAATCCTTTTATTTCTCAATAAAGAAATCCCTTAAAATTACGTAAACAATACTTTTCCTAACACGTTCTTTGTCATTCTAATCCATTCTTTCAGGACTGATACTTCTTCGAGGGCTTCCTGATGGTGAACGACTGGAATAAAAAAAGAAAAAAAAAGGGGGGGACAAGGAGAAATCAAGTCACAAGAAGTTAATTTAATAAAAAGTTTGACAAGATTAATGGATTAGTGTTATAATCAGGCCCATTACTACATCTAGGGGAATAATAAATTTAATCCTAATGCTTAAATTATTTGGGTTATTCTTGTGAAAGAACATGTTAGAAATCAAGTGGAAACCATGTAATTTTTAATGTGAAGTACACCAAAACAAAATTTCCACAATTCATGCACCCCCTTTCCCACAAGAAAGTATTGCCAAGCTTTCAAAGCATTCAAGAAGCAGCATACTTACCGTGAGTTAATGGAGAATGGATATAAATGGCTCATATCAAAACTGAAAAAGCAAGACTAAAGATTAAATCAAGTAATATGCTTTTAAATACATTTATAATTTGGAATAAACATCTAGATTTATTTTGCTTGGATAGCTTTCATTCAAAACAGAGATCTGATTATTCTGCACTATAGCAGACTTACCCACAAAATTTATTCAGGGCCAGTTATTAACTCTATACCTTCTCAGTCTGACTATGAGCCATTTAAGTTTATTGTCCATTAAAACAATCAAGATGTGCTCAATGATTTAACATATTTAAAGAACTTCCTATTTTGGAATGAGGCTCTGAATACTAATTCACATTAATAAAACTTGCAAAATGTTACTGTTATGTATCTATAACTTTTTTTTTTTAGATCAGGGGTATCAAACATGCAGGCCATGCCCAGCACGGCCCCGCTAAGGCAAAAACAATTCTGATACATCATGTTATACAGCCCACAATGCGATCGGGTTTGACACCCCTGAGTTAAATGAAGAACCTCACAATACAATATTCTGTATTCTCCACAGATCTATGCAGAGACCATTATAAATTTTTTCTTAGTTAACTGTAACAATATAAATAATTCAATCTATAGACTCAACTTACCTTCTCTTTAAAGATGGTGATCGTGATTTAGAGCGGCTGTTGAAATATCAATTAATCTTGATTAACATTTAACATACTAATTTACTGTCATGAGCCCTATTTTACAAAATGCAGGTTTGATCTGACTGTAAATATTTTGCAATGGTTTCTGTATCAAACATTTGGAACAAAAATGACACTCCACAAATACAAAGTTCATAATACAGATGTCTTCATATTAAAAATTGTGTGCATGTGCACATATACAAAGATAGGCATTTTTTTTTCAAATACAGCAAAATAAATGAAAATCTGTTATTTTCAATTAAGCTAAACTGTCTAGCAGTGGTTCGGGGTTAGCTACCCAGAACAAATTTCGCATTTAATTGTTGCTTTGAACGTCCACAAATGGAAATTTACCTGCTTCTGGGCCGTGAAATGGACCTTGACCTCGACCTGGATCTTGATCGAGACCTGGATTTTTTTTTTTAAAAAAAGGAATTCAATATTACAGTGTTCCAGTTCCTGAATATTCACACAGGTAAAAAATGTGATTATTCCAGATTACTACTTGGGTAAATAGAAATATGCCATTAAAGCAAGATTCTAGAGAGGCAGCTATCATATACAGGCAACTATTTTCCAGTTCTTTTATTTTAAAACAGCAAGAAACTGCAAATTTTAAGACTCTAAAACTATAGAACTCTCTATATGGTGCCCCTGCCGCCCCCAAGAAGTAATTTGGCAACAAAAGTATTGAATTCTCCTCACTCTGTCACAACAGATCTAGTTCCTGTGATGATCCCGGACGTAGCACAAAGGTAACCCAATCAGATAAGCAATCAGAGCCCCTTTATTATCTCCAACTTTGCCACCAATGTCCAGGTTACCTTCAGGCTGGATAAAAACTCTCCCAATAACAGCCTGACTAGAAAATTCAGACCAAAACAAGGTACCCACAAACTAACTTAAAGTCCAAACAAACCAAACTGAAGCAATTAGTTTGGCAGAGCAGGAATTTCAAACTTGAAAGCATGGCAAAACTCAGTTGGAAAGATGCCATGAACACACATAAGCCACGACAACACAGGAAAAAGTAATGTTTGCTCCCAACAGTTTGCTGCACACAGCTTGCACTGTTCCCAGCTGCAGCTAACGAAGGGAATCAGGGCCCTTTCCTCCCCCATAAGCCATGCAACCCATGTTGCTCTCTTCTGTTCCTCCGGAGGATGAAGAGGGGGTGGGCCTAGGTCTTCCTCTGAATCCACTCTCCCTTGGACTTTGCCCTTCCCCAGTTTCTTCCACAGAAACAGAGCCACACTCCCACTCCCTGCCAACTGTTTGGCTTCCTTCTCAGAATCAGATTCCGACGGGGGGCATGACAGTTGCAAGACTTCATATGGCTTGTTTTCTTGACAGTGACAGGTTCACTAATGCTTATTTTTATGCTCTATTATCTTTAACTATCAGTGAAGAGCTTCTCACACCACTGGATGCTAGTGCTCCTTGCATCTACTGATGGTAAGTGATCTCTCAATGTGGCAATGGATGCTACTGATTTCCAGAGTATGTGGCAATTCACTCTCATTATAAGCAATCTGAGGAATAGTATAGTTCAATACACTAAGAGCATTCAAAGCAGGAAAGCCAGCATGAACTATATAACGTGAGCATTCTTAATCACCAAATTACTCCAAAAGCAAGCCACCACTTGGCTGAGTCAGAGATTCATCCTAACATAGCATAAATGACTTAATCCTTAACAAATGCATTTTGCACAAGATGCAAAAAGATCATCCACTAGCAGTAGAATCCTCAACCTATGACCACAATTGAGCCCAAACTTTCTGATCACATGACCCCAGGACACTGGATCATAAATGAGTCAGTTACCAAGCATCTAAATTTTGATCATGTGACCATGAGTGCTACAATGGGCATTAAGTGTGAAAGAGAATCTTAATTCCCTTTTTTCCAGTGATCTTGTAACTTCAAACAACCATTAAATGAATGGTTTAAGTTAAGGACTCCCTATACTATACACATAAAATTCACAATACCGACAGCTATTAACCTGATTTGCACACATAGAAACATTTCAGAATTCAAAAAGTTAAGAACTGCCTATTTTACAATCATATTAGCCAAATTACCTTGATCTCTTTAAAGAACCTGAACGTGATCTACGTGGCGATATAGATCTGGATCTACGAGGAGACAGAGATCTAGATCTGCGAGCTGAGATAGATCTGGATCTAAACGGAAATAAGACTTGGTTATACTATTCTTTGCCTACTAAAGCTAGATTGTTCCACATATGTAAATGCTTACCTCCTGCCACGACTTCGGCTGCGTGAGCGAGAGTATCTTCTTCCTCTGGACCTTGAATGAGACCGAGATCGTGACCTAATTTTAGTTAGAGGAAAAAAATTAGATTATATATTCAACAATTAGCATGTGAGCCCTCGCTGAAGCCAAAACATCAGCTATCTAAAAATTAGTGTCCGTCAGTTGAAAAATTTAGGGCCTATTTGTCTTGAGTATTTTTACTACCTAATAAAGATGTTAAAATGTATAACATTTAGAATTACATAATAATATAAAACACTGTAATGTGTATTTAAAATAAACCTTGCAAGTTTGCAGGTCGACCCTCTTTGGCCCAAGGTCTAGCAGATCTAGACGATCTAGAAGTATCTATAGCCGATCGCTGCATCTAGGTGTTTTCTTCAATCTAACGACGATCAAACTGACAGCCAAATGAGCCAGGTGAGGCTTGATTGACGCAAGAAGATTTTTCTAGGTGGGAATGTGGTCAATCTGGTGTTCCTCTTTTTAAACCGGAGGGGGGCCCAATTGAAAGCCAAATTTACTGTTACGGCGATCACCGTCTCAATTTTTCTGCCCTTTAAGAATAAGGTGAAGCTAGGTGTAGATGGCTCGAGGGGATCTGGCCTCTTATGCTGATCACCTCAAGGTCTAGGAGGATCTTAATTGTCGGATTTGCAAGGCGCCTCAGCATGAAATCATAAGGCTCGTGACATTCTGAATCAAGGCGACTGACTCAAACGAAGAAACCTGAAAGGTTTTGACCAGGTTGATTATTAACATATTAACATTTTAATACAAAATATAAACAAATGTAACATACCAATATTAATTAAAACATTTTTAAAAAAATGTGCTTTATTTTATTTTAACCAAAACTACATACAATTTAAAAACAAATTACTCATCTCTTACGTACCTGCTTCTCCGACGACGACTATAGCGATGACAATCATAAGCATAATGACCTTTCTCGCCACATTCATAACATCTATCATTAGGATCAAATGGCCGTCGTGCGGGAGGTCTATCATAGCGAGACCTACGAGGCATACCAGTTGACAACTCCACTCTAACCCTGGAACCACAGATCACCCTAACAACAGGAAAACATTTCAGTCAACATACTCATCCCACTACAAAAATGGAAGTTATTTCACAAATAAAATTTGTATTCCTACGTACTTTCCATCTAGACCACGAACAGCATCTTCAGCATCCCTTGGGTCTTCAAATTCAACAAATGCAAATCCGGGAGGGTTTCGTGCAATCCACACGGTACGTAAGGGTCCATAGTAGCTAAAAGCCCTTTCAAGCTCTCCTTTACCAGCACCTGTTCCTAAGTTGCCAACGTATACTTTTGTTTCTGCAAAAATAGAAAACAGTAATTTCCCAAACTTTTCAGTCATCTTTAGGTTATAGTTCAAGGAGAACAAATATGCAGAATGGTTCCACTATAGTCGAGGACCCTTCTTGTACAATACAAGAAGGCTTCCAGAGGAATTTAACCATGTTATTTGCTTCCTGTAAAGTGTTTCCTAGCACACTGGACACAGTAGAGTGGTGGTTTATTTTTTAGCTTTTGTGATCACCGCCGTGCTATCACCGCAGTCTATTTTACAGCAGTTTATTCGCCGTGCATCTGGCTTTATTTCCACAAAAAAGCAGAAGTAGCTGTCCTCCACTCATACACGGCGCTTCAGCCAACTACTCCACCCACTCAGGCCCGGGAAGCCGCTGAATCACAAGGCCAAGCGGGCGTAGCGGCACTCATGCTCCATTGCGCGCGTGCGCACGAGGCCACCACCGCTTCCTGGCGGCGGACACACACGCGGCTACTCCGTTGCAAGTTCGCCCGATGCCGCCGTTTCCCCCACCGTCTTCCTGCCCCGTCGATCACGGGCACCGCCATCTTTAGCACCGCCTCCATTTTACCCGTACACCGATAGTAGCATTAGCAAAATAAAAGGAGAAAAAAAAAATCAATGAAATCATCAAGAGCCTGCCTGCCTCCACTAAAATGTTCCTCAAGCAAACCAGCAGTGTATTTACAGTGCCGTTAGGCTTAGCAATTCCAACTCGAAGGAAGTTCGCCTCGGTACATCCAGCGAGTATAACATGTGCAAAATGGCGCCGGGTCATTTCCTAACGGGCCTTAACTTGATTATCGATACAGCTTGGTGTCAATCAAAAAAGTGAAGCTACACCGCCTGATACGGAGAATAAATACAGCCCTCCCTCGTACCGCGCTTGAACCCGCATAACATACCTCCGGCATAGCGGCTGTAACGCGACATCCTTTCAGCATCGGGAAAAAAAAAAAACAACTGCCGCCAAGCGCATGCGGGTTGCAGTCCTTAAATAGATTGCGCCGTTATTGCGCACGCGCACTATAATTGTGAGACCGTCGCGGACTGGCAAGGCGGGAAAGAGAGTTTTTGTTTCCATAGTAACGTTAGGCTGAAAAAGGGGAGGAGGAGAAGATGGGAAATAGGACGTGACGCTATTTTGAGCGACGTTAGGGCTTCACAAAGAGGCGTGTTTAAAATATCGCCTGTTTTAATGTTAAAAGCGTTTGAGATGTACGGTTGCTAATTTTCGTCAGTACTTAATGTGTATTTTTAAAATCGTTTGAGCATCATTCGGGATTCTCGCAGACTGTAGAGCGCTAGAAAAAGCAAACTTCATGATTTTCCCCCCCAAATTCTCTAATATTTACCAAAACTCTTGCCTATGTTTTAATTATTTGTTATCAGTGCTTCAAAAACAACACAACCCCGCACATAGTGGGGCGAATCGCTAAAACCCTCTAAAACTGTGGGCCAAACCCGGAAGAGTTGCAGAAGAAAGCCAACCAAAGCTCCTTCCCGCTCTTGTCAAAACAATATCCATGAAGCCGCCAAAACTCGAGATCCAGCGACGGGAAACGTAATGTCTACCTTTAAAAGTAATTGTCCTTTCGAAGCAGCTTACACGACTCACATTCATCCAAAACAAGAAAGCCAATTTATAATGAGGCTCAGAATATAAACCTTTGAAAAGCTGGATCCTAAAAATCCGGGGCAGAAAGAGAGGAATCAAAAAGGTAACCATGGAAACGGAAAGGCTTCTGAGTTAAATTCCTAATTGTGTTCGAAAACAGTTGAAACGTGAAGGCTGCCGTGAACCAGTTTTTTAAAACTTTTATTTATTTTTTTAACCGTGGAGCGATTCTACGATTCTCAGATGCTAAACCTTCCTTCCGTCAGTTCCGTCCTTTTTGAAGGACTCATCGGAAGGATCCGGCGATGGAAGGAGAATCAAGAGGCCCCTGAACGCAGTGCCTTCTGGGTCCCAGAAAGGACGGCTGGGCTGGAGCGAGGTGGCTTCGCGCTATCTTGAAAGGCGTTTCTCATTGAGTGGTGGTGGCTGCCGAAGCTTGAATATCCGGATTGTAATTTATTTTCGAGGATGTATATGAGGGTTGCCTCAACTTAAATGACAAGAATAACTGCAATCTTGCAGTCCAGGTTTTTTTTTTTTTTAAATCAACGCGCTGTATTTTTATAGGGTTGACTATGCCGTNAATAACTGCAATCTTGCAGTCCAGGTTTTTTTTTTTTTTAAATCAACGCGCTGTATTTTTATAGGGTTGACTATGCCGTAAGAACCGCGAGGGATTATTAAACGGTGCGTTCGTAAACTGCAGGTTTTTCCGAACCTGAAATTAATGTATGTTTTGGGGTTCATTCTTTTGGGAACCTTGCTGAGTTCAGTACTAACGGACAATATAATAATCTTTTGTGCAAAGATTATTCGGTGGAATGATATTGCAACCATATCTTCGATACGGAAGAGCGATTAGCAAAAAGATTTCGATAATACGGATTGCTAAAATCATAATTATGACTTTATTATTGTATATGTGTTGTCACCGGGGTAGGGTGGGTAGGGGTTACTATTTTTATTTCTTTTATATGCTTTTCATATACTTGTAAGCTGCTGGAGTCGCCATTTGAGAGTAGGCGGCTATATAAATTTTCTAAATAAGGTTATGCCCGACTTTCCTTGGAGCAAAGTATGTGCAGCATTCTGGACGTATTTTCCAAAAAGAAATATGTGAGGTGAATTGCTGATAAATAGCGACTGACTAACATTATCTGTTAATCTTGATCATGATACCTTCGGTATAAAAGCTGTATGTTCATAACCTAATGTCAAGAATATTGAAATTAGATTTATTAATATTATTATGAGATTAGAGGCCATGTGCTGCTGTTTATAATTTCATAAGAGTTTTAAATGTTCACGCTCCAGTTGCTTTAATTTAGGGTAAAAAGCCAGCTTCAGTTTATATTAATATTCCTCCTTCAGCTTCATTTCAGGCCCATCTTGTTGCTGTTCCTGTGATCAAGAGTGAAAAAGTGCAATCAAATTAGTTTATAAGTTAGTTTAATTTGAGATAGCAGGTTGGATGAAGGTTACAATCCAATACACATCTGCTTGGGAATAAGTTATGGTGAACTCTCACCCCACTTATAGATTTGTATTGGTTGTACGTTTACCTTATAATTGCTTATATTTCTGATTAATGAAAAATAAGTAGGTAAAATAAGTATTTTTGCTATCAAAACTTGGGGTGAGCAGCTAAAGGCATCTGTCAAGAAATGAAAACCTTACTCTACCAAAAAAGAACCCTTTTGGAAGGAGAAAAATGGATTCATTAATAGGAATGTAAAAAAGAAAAATTGAGCTTATGTCAAAAATTATACATATGCCAATATGGTTATGGTGTTGGGCTACAAATAAGGAAGCCCCTGTTTTGCTCCACTCTTGGGTAAATTTTTGAAGTGCTGGTCTACCAAGACCTATTAAATCTTGAGATTCAATGTTCCAACTATCAATGTGAGGGGAACAATAGCCAGAGATGGATATAACCGCTGTTTGTGAGCATTTCATAGACAGTTTTTAGCCACTCTGATAAACAATCCTTTAATTGGATTAACATGAATCTTGAATAGATTCAACAGGGCCATTTTATGGAAATAGGCAAGTTTTCTTCATACAGAGGCAGAGGATATTGCTAGCAACGATGTTTTCTTTTCTCATTAGGTTCAGTAAAAACAAAATATGACTGAATGGCAGAGGAAAACTCCTTTGGAATGGCAGGCTTTTGTGGATAAAGAAGTCAAAGTTCTGGCTGCTGAGAAACGCCAATACAAAGGATGGGTTTTAACAGTTGACCCAGTTTCAGCCAAGTATGTAGTGAATTCTATATAGATTTTGGTGGTTTTTTTTGAGAAATGTGTATTAGGGGAAAACGAAGGGGATGAATGATTATATTGCATAAAATGAAAAGCAAATTAAACTGAGATTGTACGCCTAAACAGAATACAAATGAATTCTTAACAAAAATATTAAATATTTCTCTGTGGATAGTCATTTGAAAATATGTAGGTAATTTCAGGAAAAAGTGGTGCATGTGCATGCACAGAGAGGGAGAGAGGGAGGGTGAGAAAGAAAGAAATCATTCCCCAAAACTGCAAAGTAGCTGAATCAAGGACCCTCCTGTAAACTGGCAATTGTGTGCATGCAGTGAAGGACATCCTTTGGGATAGATGATGAAGTAATCACTTCATGGCACACACAATGAAAATGACTTGAAACAACTTCTTGATGACTTGAAGGACCAAAGCTGAGGGATATTTTGCTCATGATCAAAATGCTTCATCAAGTGATTTGCACAATATTAGCATTTGGTATAAGAATATTTAGAGGATATGTAAAATGGGGGGTAATCGACTTTACATCTTAGCATGATGTCAATTGAAAATGTAAGTCTGATGAAAAATAATTCCACCAAAATGCAACATGCATTATGTATATGATGTGACTGAAATATTTTATAAGTCTAATTGGAGAGTCCTCACTTATTCCGGCTTTTGATCTTGATCTAGTTATTACAAACTTCAGCGATTGCTAATGCAACTGAAGCCCCAGGTTTATTGGGTAACTTGTGGGACAGCTTGTAATGCCATACAATTTCATTTTTTTTTCATTGGGAGAGCAGCTGTTTCATTCTGATTTAAACTTTTTTGATACAACATCAGTATCAAGAGACTGATAGAAAGGCCTAGCATGCATGACAAAGCCAACTAGCAATGTGATCATTTAACATAGCCTCATATGAACCTTTTACTTTTGACAGCATTCTTCTGGCAAATCCCCTTGAGAATGGAAGAGTGTCCATTGTAGTTGTTTTAGGACATGCTGTGCAGGATATTGAAATAGTGGCTGAAAAAGATGATGAAATCAAAGAAAAACTTGCACATCTCTTTATGGCTGGAAAAAATCAAACTTACAATAAAGAAGAGCTGGACAGAAAGAAAAACTCCTTGAAGAGTTGGCTGGAGAAAAACCACATCCCTGTAAAAGAACAGGGAGAATCACAACCAGTGCTGTGTGTGGCAGGTGTATTAACCATTGATCCTCCATATGGACCAGAAAATTGCAATAGCTCTAATGAAATAATTTTGTGTAGAGTTCAAGGATTGATTCAAAGCTATCTTGCACTTCAGCAGTGAGGCATCTGTATTTCATTACACTTAAAACACTTTGCAGCTTAATAAAAAGTAGGAATGCTTAATGGTTAATGCTCAGCCATTGTTTCCAAATGCTGTTTTGTTTTGCATTGTATACAAATAACAATTGTAGCAGTTGTGATATTTTATATAAAAATAATTTGACTTTTTTTCTCACCAAATTCCTACAAAGTTGATTTGTTTATATAAAATAAAGTTAAAAATAAGTCATTCTTATTCTTTCCAGTCTCTTAATTTGAAACCAAAATATTAACATTTCTGAAGAGAACATGGGACAGTAATATAAGCAGTATTTTGGACAGTTCCTCCTATGAATATGCAGCTTGTTTCCCAATTGAAAGTACTGTATAGTAAATTTTAGAAATTCATTTTCTGTACATACCCAAGTCCTTTTAAAATATTGAAAATGGGCATTTTTCTATGTAAGCCTTTTTCAGATGCAATATGGCAATATTTTCCTTGACTTTATTATCTACTACCACAAAACCACTTACGTGCACATGTTCCTTTGAATGGTCAGACCATTGATAGAAATCTAAAACATGTTTTGGTCACATCTGTTGGGATTTGTAGTTCAGCATGGCTGTAGGGCATCATGTTGAAAAAGGCTGAGTAGACAATTGTCTTTCCAAATGTGGCATTTGGGAATGATTGTATATGTGAAGACCCAATACTCACTATCGACAAAATCCTTGATCATTCATGAAACTTACTGGTCACTACATTTTCAAATAATTGTCACCTATTGTAATGACACTAACTGAAGCCATAAAAGTTTCTTGTTTTGTTTCTCAGTTGCCATGCTTTGTGGAATGTAGAATGTTTCCTTTCAGAGTGCCAGACGTAACACCGATAAAGCTACTAAGAGCTGAAGCTGACCCAGCGTATTCAGGCAGGAGGGGAGTACTAAGAGGCTCATCACCTGCTTGGTTGGCTAACATGATCTGGGACACAAGGGGATGGCCAGTATCTATCTTTTAATAATGCCAAAGCATAGGAACCATTCAGAGTTGGCTTGACTTTGAACATGCCTATATGATGTACCCAATAAACAAGATAATTGAAAAAGCAAGAGCCTCTGAGTCTTGAACTAATTGGTAGCATAACTTGGAATAAGTAGTTGAGGTGAAATACTGTAAAAATATAAATTCAGTATTAATAGGCATCCTAAATATTTATTTTTAAACTCAGAAATTCATAAGGAACTTTATTGACATATTTCCAAAATGTTGTTTGACTGAAATTCATAAGATTTTCCTTATTCTGATAGAAGTCTGCAAAAACTTTGGGCTTTGTTAATAAGGTGCCAGATGAAATTCGTAAGTCAATCAGTTGATTATAAAATAAGTTTTCTTATACTTAAATTTGTCAATCACTTTTCTGTCCTGGATAGAATCAAGCTCAAAAAATCAGGAGGTAGCTGTTTCCCAGTATAAAATGTATACTTTCATCATCAATTTTGCAAAACTTCCCTCCCTCTTACTATATCCACAAATCAAACCACAATGCTTTGAGCAGTTTCAAACAGACTATAGTTTTCCTAAAAAGAATGACAGCTATTAGTTTTGAGAATGCCTTTATTTATCACAATATTTATATAAAGTATATAGCCTACATCAGGCTCCCAAACTATATTATTTGAGAATAAGTAATGAGTAATACAGCTTAGGCCAATTTTATGCTAAAATTTTTCCATAATTGGTATTGCTATATTTGAATTGTAGCAGCCAACACTGATTATTTGACTAAATGAAAAGAGATGCACATTTACTGAAATTGGACAGGATTCATTTTTGGATGCAGAGCAATGTAGAAACCATGATTATGGTATGTTTCATGCACTGCTTTTTTGGGAAGGGGAAGGACAAATTAACATCCTGCCAGATTATCATAGACTATTGGACACAAAAAGGGAATGGTGAATCATTAAACATCAAATGTATGTGTGATCTGTTCATGAATTATTTTCTGAATGCTTACCTCTTATTCAAAAGGGGAAAAAAACCTTAAGTTTTATTTTAAATATGCAAGCTCCTGATGTAAACTTGTATCAGTTTCTATTGTAATTATAAACTTGTTTATTTTGAGCTACAGTACTTAAAAAGGCTTTTAAATTGGATATTTAGGCTTCCAAAAAGCTATACAAGAGCCAGTGCTATATTTCATTATTCTGTCATTAACATTAGAAGACAGCCATCCTCAGTAGCTAATGCTATTGTGTGGTCACAAGTTTCACAATCAAGCTGATAATCCGAGATCCTCGAGGGCAAGTGCACAGATCCATGCTGGGGTTTTTAATTTTTTCCTGGAGTAACTGGTCAAGTTCATCGCGAAGTTCTTTCACTAGTTCAGCAACCTGAAATCACAAATAAACGCAGTGTAAAGGACATAGCCATTCTTTTATGCTGCCTCTGACTCTATTCACTATTTCCTCTTTCTGAATAGCTATACCATACATTGCATCAGCAAATATTCAATTTTTTGTGTGGCAGGGGGATAATGATTCAAAAAAGACACCTTGTTTGATTCTTAGTGTGCTTGTAACTAGATCTTTGAACAAGTCCCACTGAATAGAGTATTACCTGAAACTATGATAATTACATTGTCCTAACATGTATCCCAATGTTCCAAATTAGGATAGAAAGAGAATGAAATGCAAAACACAGACATGGAAGGCTATGTATATCAAGTTTGTGGTGCTTAAGTTTTCTATATATTAACTTGGAATTTTTATGCTCTGCACAGAAATGTTAAACACACTTATTTAGTCTTGAGTATTTTTCTTTATGTGGTTTACAGGGTTAGTTTATCTACCTGCACAAGTTATTGCATCATACAATCAAAATACCACAAGAAATTAGTTTTTCAGAAGGTGAAAGGTGGTTTTTCACACCTGCAACATGTTTTCCTTCTATCTTTAAATGGGAGGAAAGTATGTCACTTGGGAAATGGCTGACCCTACAGAGTTCTTTTTGCCACACCAGAAATGAGGTGGCAAAGCTGTTCCCCTCATATGAAGTAAATGATAGCAGTTCTGGGAGTGAGCAGGAAAAAAGTGGAAAGAGATTCTACCTGCCACTCTTCTGGCCTCTCACTGAAGATCACCTACGCCTATGCGGAAATATCTGGAATGTGTGAAGCAATAATAGCTGCATGGTTGAAGAAGGCTGTCATACTGGCTATCTACAGCAGCAGTGGCTGCTGCTGCTGCTAACATAGGCAGAAAGGCCACGGGCAGTAGACTGGAGGGAAGGGTAGGGATTATCATAATAGACCTCCCGCCCAAATGTCTCTGGATGCAGGGCAAAACTTGGTTTTCTCTGGCAGCCAAACCACAAATGACTATGAAAGCCCAGAAACCACAACCAAATGTGAGAGGGTAATTCTGTAGCAGGCAAATAATGACCTTGTTCAGGCCTCTCTTTCATGTGACACTTCAAAAACATACCTCCATACTGGTCTGCTACTTTTATCCAGCCTAAGCTTGTCTGAAAGACACTGGCCATAAGATGATCATGCTATCAGGAGGATAGGCATATATTATCATGATAGGCATACTTCATTGATACAATTTATCTTACTGTATAAAGTTGCAACTGCAACATTACTGCATGAGACATATACACAGTACCATATGCATACCATGGTACCATACTACAGTACAAACTGCGAAACAATGGTTTTCAAGCAATGAAGGCATCTATATTCACGAAGGAGGTTTTGTCCTTAAATCACCCATCCCATAGAATTTGATTTGAGGCCATAAAGCCATAAGAAAGAAAGTGGTCCTTTTCAATTTACAAAATTTAAAAAAATAGATAAAATGCTGCTCATTGTATTGTAAGTGCCTTCTAGAACAGATACATTTTTCCATTTCAGCCTCAAGGACCAAAGTGTCCAGAAAGGAGTTTTCTTTAAGGAACAGAACCTGTTCCTATATCAACCTATATTGATATAGAAAGTTGTACAAGACAACATCATCCAATACTGCACATGAAAGTACGTATAGTCCTTGACTTACAACCATACATTTAGTGACTGTTCTAAGATTCTGGAGAGCTGAAAAGAAATTTAACTTATGAGCAGTTATCACATTTATTACGGATGCATCCTCCCCATGGTCACATTATCAAAATTCAGGTGTTTGCCAACTGGCATGTATTTCTCAGTTGCACTGTCCAGGGGTCATGTGATTACCCTCTGTAATCTTCCCAGCGAGCCTCTGATAAGCAAAATCAATAGGATAAGCCAGATTGGCTTAATGACTGCATGATTCACTTAACAACTGCAGTGTAGCAACTGTGGCAAAATATTGTAAAATGGGACAAAACTCACTTAACAACTCTCCTGCCTAGCAATGGAAAAATTGGGTTCAGTTGCGATTGTGAGTCATGGACGAACTGTAATTTTATTATGAGAACTATTTATATCAACCATTTTTAAGATGTTGTCCTTTAAGTGTATTGGGGTTACAACATTTATAATCCAACAGATTTGGAGAACAGCTTGAAAAAACATAATGGATCTGCTGAGTTGCTTAATTCGTTACCTGACGTGAAGCTGCAACAAAGTTAATCCACCCATCATCCAAGGAAACAACATATGCCCCACTCTGGAGCTGCATGTTCACACGGCCTCCCCCAAACAAGATCAGTGGATATACTGACACCATGCTGCAGTCTCGAATAAAAATCCGGCTGGTTTTTACCATTTCATGGTATACCAAGTAGGGGCTATCAAACTGCTTTATCTGAAATACAGAATTCCAAGGAATAATTATGGAACATTTAAAACAAGAACAACAACTTTGGTTGTATAAATATCACCTGTATCATACTATACACCTGCCACTAGATTTTGCTAACAAAAATGGATACTCTGCCAGCATAAAATGGCCAGACTGAAGAGGACATGGAGATGATATTCGAAACCTCTAGGCAGGCTTCATATGAATCTAGTAAGCTGGAGAAGGGAGAGAAAGACATATCCTTGTACTGGTGTCTATAGAAATATTCAATGTTTCAACAAGGCTTATAGTATATAAGCAGGCAACTATTGCCTAATGTTGTGCATGCTATTCCTTCCATAAAGAAATCTATATATGCTAGAATAAGTTGGAATAGAATACTTTACTGACTGGAGGTTAGAAATTACCTGATAATTTACAGAGGATGGATGAATGTGAACGTAACCCTGGCTTTTTGTAGCAAACATCAGTGTTTCAGCTTTTGGATTAATTTTAGCAGCTCCTTTAATAATCTTCAGACACTTCTTTTCTGGTACTTTTATCTAAAATGGTAAATAAAAATTGTGAATTGAATATCCACAAACAATCCCCATTTATTTCAACAGATATGCATAGAAAGAGACATTTCTGTTAAACTGCTTCCCTCTAACAAATCAACATGGTGATATTGTGGAATTTAAAAGAAAAGAAAGAATTGGGGAGGGGGGGAGAACCCAGAGAAACTACCTCATTCCTCAAATCTATTCCAAACGTAGTAGTAGCACATAATACAAAGCCATAGCCCAGATGTTTTTGTTTGACAAGATAACTGGAGCGTCATGTTTGTGAACATGATCAATGTATGTGAAATCAATGCAAATCCAACCCAACCCTGAAGTCATTAGCTGGTGTTTGGAAAGCACATTGTTTTAAGCACCAGCTTTCATTTCTAACACTATGTATTTCCAGTCAGGTTACCATTTTTCTCTTCTCCCCAAGAAATCCTGATTGTGTCAGTAACCACTTCTCTTGTTGCTACAGTACTTTTCTCTGAGCCTCAGCCAAGTCCTCTAAACCCAAACCTGCCTAGAACCAAGCACAGACTGGTTTTGCAAAACTATTACTGTTAAGTCATTCACCAACTAATGTCCCCATCTCAAGCCAGTGCAATAAAACTCCAGGAAACTTTACAATGCTAGTTTCTGCAAATATGTTTTAAGTCCTGGTGCAGGACTTTGGGATAGGTGAGGGAAAATAGCCCTGCTATTTATTAAAAGCAGAGTTAAGTGATCAGTAATACTATGCCTACAGTGGAGGATTGGAGCACTAGGTTCCAGGCAGAAAGAAAATGGGTTTTTTTTGTTTTTTAATTTGTTTATTCAAAATTTCAAAAAAGATTTAAAAAGAAACATGTTTTCACATTTTGCAGCGTTATCATAACAGTGTATATATATCTATTAGTGTCAATTACATTCATTTACTACAAATATATCTATAACTTGCAGAAAGGAAATGGTTTTAATGCTTAAAATGCTTGTATAAATTCCCCCCTTAAAATGTCCTGGTAGTGCAATCAATTCTATTTCACAGACCAGAGTCAGGGAAATAGATATTAATATAAGCAGATGATGATTACTTTTATATGCTTACCTGAACCACATTTGGATACATAGCGGCACATAATATGGCTGATATCAACTTTACATTCTCTGCATTTGCATTTGCCTGTGACATAGATGACAAGTTAAAGAGTATGAAGACTCTCCCTTATGCAGGCCTTGGCAAAGAACTATGTAGCATGCAGCAGCAAATGGGAAGAAATCCTGAATATTTTCGGTGTCAGGTTTCTTTTAAAAGAATTTCTCAATCTTATGTTTGAGAAATATGTTTGAAAATAAGATAATGCATACTGGTATCATCAGAAGTTTTAGGATGAAGGGGAAATATTTGGGCCTCTATCTTCTGCCTTAAATACATGTGACAGCCTTATGCCAAATCAGACCACAAGCCAATGAAATCTTGTGTGACCTGCAGTAAGTTTTTAAGTTTTCTATTGCTTCTTTCTTTTTTATTGGAGGTAGCACTGACTGAAGTTGTGACTTTCTGAACACAAGGTCCCAGGTGTAATCTGCTGTTGCTATACACTTTCCTGAGAAATAAGTTATTATAAATGCTATTTCCATTTTAGCACTTTTAGAACACACACACGAAAAACTCAAGGAACAAATAATTAAAATTTCTAATTTTAAATTTAAATTCTTATTTTAAAAATATCCAAGTGGAAGGATAAAAAAAAAATCTCCAGTCCCTTGAAATACATAACAGATTTTTATAGAAACTACTTTTAAGTGAGCTGTTTTCCAATTAGACACATCTTGGAATGAGTTATCTACAAAAGAATTCAATATTATAATTTTTGTTTTTGAATTTTCTGTGTTTTTTATGCTGCCCAAAAACACATGTCAGCACCCACTTTAATAAAGTTAGAATTACAATAAAGTTACAATTACAATGAAAATATTATTTATATTAATACATCACTAATATTTAACTATATAATATATATAAATCATAGGTTTTGTTTTCAAATAACTGCTTCATCAACCTACCAGCTGCACTAAACAGACAAACTGTTCACACCTGACTAAGATAATTTTCCAGTATGTAAGAAAGTCAAAAATGACTTTTCATAACACTGAAAGCAACTTGAAAAGCATCTTCAATCTACTAGATCTTAACAAGGAAAGGAAGTATTCCAGAAATAATCAGTATTAGTATTATAATATGGAAATTAGGTAAAATATAACCATCTTTACTTAAGAATGTCACTGAGGAAGAAAGGAAATATGGAAGAGGTGGGTAGAAAAGTTAACAGATTAAAAAACTTGCTGTCCAGTTACCTCTTCTCCTATAGCTTCAAGAACACCATCCCCCCTTTGAGAAAATCTCTGTTCTATGTCTCTGGCTCGGAGTCCTTCTTTCACAAATCCAATATCAGACAATAGCTCAGTAAACTGTCTTTTTAAACGTGCCATTTCCTAAAAAAAAATGGGAAAGACTTCTTTTAATAATGAATAGAATTTGAAAACAGCATTCTAAAGAGCAACTAGTAGTTTATTAATGTTCCTCTTTTATTCCCATTTGGCATATACCAATGTATGAACTGGTGATATACAGAGGTAGAGAAGCCCCAGAAGACTGATAGAATAGGTCTGGCCTGCTCATGCCTTTGTTTTGCTCACTGTGACCATAATAAAGCTGATACAGAAAGAGAATATTGTGGTTGGAAGATATAGAGAAAATATATCTATCTGGTATAAAAATAACTATATAGTGAATATATTTATTGGGTTCTTGGTATGTTAATTCCCAACTATAATCATATGTGGTTAAGGGTGGTGATTTGTGAATTATTTCTGGTAAATCTTAATGATTTTCAACTGTTTCCTCAATGTGAAGATCAATAACAGCAACCAAAATGTATTACTTGTATTACAAGTAGTCCTTAACTTATCACTGATTACTTAGTGACCATTTGAAGTTATGATAGACCTACCTTGGGGTTACTTAAGACCTGGACTTCAAGTTTGATGGTCAGCTCTCCCATGTGGTCCCTCATGTGGCTGAATTTCGGGCACTTGGCAACACAGCTGCATTTGTAACTATATGCAACGTTCTGTGTCATATGATTGCATTTTAGGACAGTTTTGGCAAAAACTGGCACATACTTCTGGTTTTTGGCAAAACTGCACATGTAGTGAACCAGTGGTTCACTAAATGACTGTGGAGTTTGCTGAATGACTGCGGATTTGCTTAACTTGTGTGGTGATTTGCTTAACAACCAACACAAAAAAGGTCATAAAATCAGGTCAGTCATGTGACAGTATCATGACCGTCACAAATTACAATCACAATGATCTGGCTCATTGACAGCTATAAGTCAAGGACTACCTGTATTTCATCTTGCCTCTTCCCAGCACCTTCCTTTACAACATGCACCACAGGGTGCTTTTTGAGAATATAGTCTCAAATGGGGCAACAATGTGTTGCAAAGGAGGAGGAAGATCAGCTGTATGAATTCAAAATGACTTCTACATAAATGCAAATTATCTACCTTTTTTTTCCTGGAACCATGAGGTCCACCATCCAGAGCAGTGGCATCATGAAATGAAATAGAATAATAGCATAAACAAACCTGATCTAAAATTGTGCAGGTGAAAAAGATATGGCACAACAAGAAGTAGGTGTTGGAACAAATTATTTTACAAGGTCAGTAAAACACTTTTAAAGGTAAAAATACAAGCTAAAAATATTATGTTACCTGAAGAACATTTTCTGATAAAAAGTTTTGTCTGCAAAATGCGGAACTTGCTTGAAAGCTCTCTTTTGAAGACTGGCGCCATCCCTGAAAAGTGGAAATTTAAAATATCACGTTACTATTTAATCCCCAAAGTTTAAAAGGATCTTAACATGATCAAAGTAAACTTTTCAACTCTTACCTTATATGCTTGGATGAGAGCCAGATAATCACTGTTTCCTATAGAAAACTCAAGCTTTTTCTTGTATGCCACCTCTCTTTTGTCCCACGGAGAAATCTTAACAATTAATACAAAAGTTCCGTTACATAGCTAATATATTTAAAATTAAAATTCAGCCTCAGCTGTATGGAATTTATCTAAAATCTGTATATACATAGGAATGAATTACAGTAGAACTTCTCAAAACTGGTGTTGTTACAACCCTGTAAAATAATAGATTGACTGCCTCCCTCATTAAAAAAACCTGTCAGGCTATACTTAACCTCAGCAAAGATCAAGTAGCATAGTCCTATGCAGATATTTAAAAAAAAATTCTCTTCAGCATCCTACAGATCCACGTGGAGATGGTTTCTATACAGAGACTCTCAGAAGACATTCATCTACAGGTAGTCTTCACTTAATGACCACTTGTTCAACTATTTTTGAAAGTTGCAACACTGTTGAATGAGTGATACCTATAACCTGTACCCGTAGTTTCAGCTATCACACCAACCCCTGTGGTCATGAGATAACAATCCAGCTTGACAACTGGCTCACACAGGTAGGAGTATCCCATGACCAAGTAATGTCACAACATCACATTGATCATGTCTCACATTGTTTCACCTAGCAACAGAAAGTCTGGTCCCAATTACTGATGTTAAGCAAGGAGTACCTATATTAAAGATGAAATTTGAAAGAACTATACTGGCAGTGTCATGCCCCTAGTGGAGACTGACTCTGAGGGAGAGGAGGAACAGCTGACAGGAAGTGGAAGTATGGCTCCAGAGGTTGTGGAGGAGGCTAGGGAAGGGCAGAGGGCCGCTGGGCAGTCAGAGGAGGACCCAGGCCCATCCCCTCTCCATCCTAGGGCACGCAGGGAGGAGAGGATAAGGGACAGACATGGTCTATGGGGGAGGAGAGGGCTTTGATCCTCTTCATGGCTGCAGCTGTGACAACTGGATAAGAGGATGGACCTGCATGCGGGCGAGTGCTGGAAACAAAGCGTGGAAATATCTCTAGTTTATTGTTCCTCGCTGAGTTTGGCATCCTTCCCAATGTGTGTTCTGATATCTGTGGACGTCTTCAAGCCCTTATCTTGTCTGGTTTGTGTTGTTTTTTACTCTTTATCATTTAAACAGCATTTCCTCCTTCTTGTAACTGCTTTTGTGGGAGTTTTTGTCTCCAGTCAAGGATATTTGGAGCTTGGAAGCAAAGTGAAGGAATAAAAGGGGCTTCACCTGTTTTTTTGTGACAGTGTTTATTTTGTATCCCATCCTGGGTCATCACAAGCAGAGAGAACCATACTTATCTGTCATTTTTTTAAAAATTTGACCAGGATTTCCATGTAACTTTTTAGGTTCCCCTCTTATGGACTTCTACTGGCTCTATTTATCCCACCTATGATTAACGTTTAGTGTTAATCCTGGTGATCACCGCTGATCTTTGTGTTATTGTTATATTTATTTCATTGTTAGGTAATTTTAATATTTTATACTAATGTTTTAGTCTTATCAATAAATTTAGGTGTATATACTGAATATCTATGTACCAGTGTGTTCTGTCCTAAATGAGATAATAAAGATTTGTTGTTATTATCAGGCTGCATTTTGCCAGGGCTTTCCAAATAAATAGGCACACAAGCACAGCACCTCTTCTATTTCTTGTAAGAGAACACAATCCATCATGACAAAAGGCAAGCATGAACTGTCTACAGATGCACAGGCTCAGTGCCAGGACCTAGTGTGACGCCTCCCAAGAAAATATCCAGAAAGAACCACTCTTGAAAGAAGGAGAAAGTGAAACAAGGCACAAACACCTTAATCTTAGCTGAGTTGGTGCTTAGGAGCATGTTGAGTCTGGAACTGCTGCTGTAAGTGCAAAGACTGTTGAAGGACGATGCCAACACCTACATCCAGTGGCTCAGTGACAGTCCAAATAAAGGGGAACCAAGAATTGTTATCTCTTGAAACTATAACAACCCATAGTCTGGGAATCCTAGATTATTATAATACTTACAAAAGGTGACTTGTGAGCTCTACTCGCTGCTATTGTTAGTGCAGGATCCAGACAGCGAAAGATGGTGCCAAGAAGCATTAATTTCCCAATTCTCACATCAACAGGCAAAGAGGCCAAATGATGCCCCAAGGGAGTAAGCTTTTCTTCTGATGTTAAGGCTCCTACATCCCGCAACCGCTTCTTTGATGCATTTATAGATTCAGCTGTTGGTGGCTCAATAAGTTGTGATAACACTGATTGAAGTTTATGCATGGAAAACATTTCCAAAATCTTTATTCTGGAAAAAAAAACATTGTTCAGCCAAAGCAAATTACCAATCCTCTGCTATATGGTGCATGCAAAGAAGTACAGAATTGTGGAAAGTACAAAAATGGCTCTGATGCAGATATACAAGATCCATACACAAGATTTTGTGAAACATCTTTTATAGCCATATGAGACAGAAAATATTTGGAAGTGGTTCAGACACATTTTTAATTCACTGAACTATAAGAAGGAGAGAAGGTATAGCACAATCAGATTTGCAATCTTCTGTTATTATAGCTAATCTGAATAAAAATAGTTTTAGCTTTCTTGTGGAGTTGAATTCTTAATCTAACGAGGCTGACAAGAATTCAGCATTCAATTTCTCCAATGATTTTCAATGTCCTTACTTTGTTCAAAGTTCAAAAAGTACAGTATACAATACTTATTTCTGATTGCTTCTTGTATTTGAAATATTTTTCCATGTTTCAATGCTCCAGAATCTAAACCTACCTCCGTAAGTTAAAAATCCTGTTACCTGTGATTTTATTATCCATGGTTATATGTTCAAATGTTGCTTTCACAGATAACAAGAGCCTGGCCATAGTAGGGGATGGGTGGAGGTGCTTTTACTATCTCTTTAAGTTACTACCTAATTTGCTCCTGTCCTCCAAGCTTTACCCTCAATTTAGCTCCAGGTTTCTGAAAACCTAATTTTAGCCAACCCCACCTCCCCGAAATAGTGATTTCCAGGAACAGTTCCCTTTTCAGGCAAAATTGATACAGTTAAAGCACTAAAAGTATCTGACAGACATAGCTACAGACTTTAGCTCAGGAAAAAAGAGGGTTGACTTCTATACAGCAATTGCCCTTTCCAAACTATTTTCCCCAGAAAGAGATGAACAGGATGGAACCTGGCAAAAAATATTGAAAATCATGGTCACATGAGTTGGTTACCAAGTGCCTGAAATGAAGTCATGTGATCCCAGGGTTGCGTGGAGCCGTTGGACGTGTAGAACTGGGTTGTAAATAGCTTTTAACTTGGGATGCGTGTGTCTGACATAACTTTGAATGGTCACTAAGCAAGGACTACCTGTACCGAACATGGGGTAAAGTGGATAGATTCTTGAAACCTTTCCCTTTTTATACCACTTTCTCAACACCAGCTTCATCTTTTTCTCATTAAATGGAACATGCTACTCTGAACCTCTTGCCTTTTTTGCAAGGAACTGAGTACTGTAATAAACTAAATTGTCATAAATTACTGCCTTTATTTGCTTTGTCTGCTAGCTTCATATAACTCATTGTAATATATTCCCCACAAATTGTCAACTGCTTATTATCTGATTGTTCTTATCAATGTTGTCTTATTGATTGGTTATGATGTGAATTGGAATTATGATATCATTTGGGAATGAATAAACCTATTTGACCTATAGAATGAATGACCTATAGTATTAACATCCCAAAAAAATTAGGGACTGCAGGAGACTAATTTTTGATATGTAAGTATTATGAGAGCTCAGAAAAAGTACTTTATTGCTCCTTTAAGGGATTGTTGCTGAGTAGAGTGGGAGTACCCTTCATTGATACGAAGCATATTTGCCTGCTTTGGATCTAAATATTGCACATCTCTAGATAGAGGCTGCTTCTAACATTATTACTCAATCCATTTAATTGGAAATCCCAGGCACTGAATTTGTGGCATTTGCACACAAACAAGTGCTACATAAAGAGGAAATGCTTCTGCCAGCTTAGAGTTTGAAATGTTTTGATACTGCTATTACAGTAAGCTCATCAGGATAAATCAGGCAATTAGTTTGCACATTTCCCAAGAATCAAGCCATTAAGGGACAGAAGTAAGAAAATAGGAGGAAAAGGAAGTAAGAACAGAAAAAGATTTGTATTTACTTATAAGGTATTGAAGTTTAGTTAGAAAACATGCAATATCTGGCAAAAGAATAGTTTACCTGAGACAAAGCTGTTCCAGAGGCACTCGTTGTATCTCGGGCAACTGGTGCTTTAAAAGGTGATGATTATAATGATGACTACTGAAAAGATGAAAGCAAACCCCAGAAGCTACACGACCTGCTCGTCCTTTTCTTTGCAAGGCATTGGCTTTGGACACGTATGAATCCTCCAGGCTTTCCATGCCCTTGCTTGGATCATATCTACCAAAGGGAAAATAGAGAACTGTGTTTGCAGTATTAAAATACATAATAGGTAATGAACATTGAGAAAGTATGATGCTTATGGACATTTATGTGGCTCTAGAATTCCTCCTTGTGGTCCTCAAACTTGTATACTTCTTGTCTCTATCCTTCACTTAATATGGAGTGTAACAGGTGTTGCAGAATTGCCTTGATTTTTGTAATCAAAATCCTGTTTCTCAAAACCAGAATGTGGATACAGGTCATTTCTACATGGTCTATTGTTCTGAGTTTTTATTTGCTACTTCTACCAGATTCTTTAAATACCTTTTTTCTTTCATTTTTCCTGAGTCAATCACATAGACCACATCATTGATGGTTATGGAAGTTTCCGCAATGTTTGTAGATATGATGATCTTGGTGATACCAAGAGGAGGCTGGGAGAATACGGACTGCTGATCTTCACTGGAAAGAGTTGAATGGAGACGATACACAACACAGCTAAAAGATTAGAGAATTTATGTAAGCATTTGTACCATCTCCAGTTCCAATACTTCAAAAGTTTGACTTGGAAGTATAGAATATTAGTAAACAAGCATTTGCTGTGGCTATATTCCAGGGCAGAAAATTCATGTCCAGGGAAGAAATGTTATATAACTATTAAATAAAATGCCTAAATTCATTGACAAGATTAAAACATCTGTTTCTATTTTTTTTCTTTTAAAAGTATATTAAAAAGACATACCGTTTGCTGTGCCGGTTGTTGAACATGGCATTAGACTGCAACCGATTATATAATGATTGGATTTCTGCTAAGCCTGGCAAAAATATCAGTACTGCACCTAAACATGAATTAAAATAATAAAATGAGTAGAACAGCAGTGGGTTGCAAAGTAGATTACCACCAGTTCAGTGGGTGTGGCTTGGTGGGCGCACTTTGAACACACACACACTTTGCACGCATGTGCATGTGCATACCAAATACACACTTTGCGCACACACAGAGGCTTTCCTACTCACCTCCTGCAATCCTGCACTCTCCCTGTAGCTTCAGCAGCTGACACGTGGCAATCTGCTATGCCGCGCAAAGCAGCTGTGCTTCAAAAGCAGGGAATAAAGGTCAGTACGGGAGGCTGGATGGGCAGGCCCAAAAGCAGAGCAGCTCCTCACTGGTTCGGTCTCTGCTGATCTTCGGCACTACCAGTATGCCAGAACCAGTAGAATAGCACCACTGGAGTAGAAGCTATTCTGTCTCCTTCACTGCCATATTTATCTTTGTTTTTCTCAGTTCCTCTCTGCTGCTTCATATTTTACATTTTCCAATGCAGAAAGCAAAGCATGCGGGTTATTACACCAGTTGGATCCCACCCCTGGTTGGAACTATTCAGTTTAATCAATTTGTAAAACAGATCAGAGATTTAAATTGTTTTTAAGTTACCTGGTGGATATAAATGTTTCCCGCTGACAATCCATTCCAGTAAGGCCTCAATTAATTCAAGATTTATTTTGTCTAAATCCATGTTTGCCATGGTTTTTAATACTGATTTGCTAACACCTACAAAAAAAGAAAAAAGAAATATGCATAAGCAAAAAAAGAAACAATCCCAGCAGTAAAATGTACTAAAGTTAATTTAGTCAGTAAAAATGCAAACCAAGATATATCAAAAACTGACAAGAGAAATAGATGTATTTCCTTTGTAGCAAAACTTTCTCTGACACTTTAAAAGTATTACATACATTTTCAACCTTTTAAAAATAAAATTTTGTCCTTCTGTCCCTCACAGACTCTTTGCATTGTCCTAAAATCTCAAACAACAGACACTTCAATTAGGGCATTAGAGTACAAATCATGGCATTTATTTAAAATAAATAAAATCCTGACTTTCCACTTGGACATACAATAGCTTTATTGCTAAAAGTTAACCTGAATCACACTGTTGGGCTACATATAGAGTTCTATTATCTCTTATAGCAGATTGCTTGTTCACTCCCTATTTATCCCTAGTATACATTTCATTCAGTACCATGTCCTCTATCCATTGTGAGAGCATGAATTTACTGAATTTAAAATTTTGATTTTTTTTTCCTGCCCAGAAAATATTGAAAAATAAATTAAGATGGACACATTTCCAAACTGCTCACCACCAATCATATTCCAAGGGAAATCATTTTAACTATTGTTCAGTATTCCTACTAGCATAACTTAAATTCTTATTTTATGAAAGATAATGGCCAGGATTTGGAATCTCTGTTGAAAATTCCAAAAAGACCTGAAAAATTTTGCACAAATGTAGCTTAGTACATTTGTGCAAAAAATTCTTACAATTTTTGAATACAACTTTCAGGTAATAAATAATAAGTAATAAACCAAATATTTTTCATATATAAAGAATGCCTGGAAACCAATGACTATATCATGTTCATCAAAAGGATACCTTTGTAACGTATCAGCAATTGTTGGAAAGTAAGTGTTTGATCTGGGGCAGAATCCTGGACTGTAATTTTCACCAAACCAGTATACTTTAAAGTCTCTTCTACTTCTTCTGCAGCAGTCCGTGTGTGCCTTCCTGTCTTGTGTGCAGTTGGTTTTACTCTGCGCATATATGGACTGCTATCCTTCAAAACATACCTGAATACATGCCAAGAGAGGTCATGGGGAAAAAAGCAAGCAGTTATCTTTGCTTTTCAAACAGTTAACAGTTTTCCCAGCTTATACTTTATGGATGGTGCTGTGTAATTAAGATAAACTACTAGACTGTTGGCCAGAAAGCATTTTGGGGTAAGGCTGTGTATATATTTTGCAACGCTACTGCACAAATGTCAACATTTGGAATTTGATAAAGAGCACTGTATCTTAAGAATTGGCTTTTTATAAACTAAATTTTAACATCTATAAAGAAAGCATTTGGGAATCAAATAGATCATAGATTTCATTGCACTTGGCAAAGCTTGCCAGAGTTACTTGAAATCTTTTGGCGCGTGGACTCTCTGACACGTTTTTTGGTTGCCTTGAGCTCAGCTCAAGACCAAGCTAGACAGTGAATCTAGCAGAGTATGCCAGGCCTTTATCCTATCTCAAATATAGAACTCAAAGTGATCTATTCGGTGTGCAATCCAAAAGGTAAAAGATCTGGAGGTGTGATGATGGGGAAATTTAGCAGAGAAACTAACACATTTTTAAGAAAAAATGAAATAAAGAGTGCTTTGTTACTTTGTCAAATGTATTATATATATAACTTGAGTTTTTCATTACATTTCACATGTTTTATTTATATTACACAGATCCAGGAATGAAATTAATTCAGAAAACTGACACCAATTTATATAACTTCAGTTAAAAATATCAACATTTAAAAAAGGCCTTCCCTTTCATGTGCCCAATTTGTATGCTTAATTTTTCTTTCTGATACAAATAAATGATATGGCAATTCAATATTAAACATTCAGAAATGTAGCATCTCTCTCTTTTTCTCTGTGTAAGCACACACACATGCACACACACACACAAACACAAACACACAGAGTCCTAGAACACAGTCCCAGAATTTGAGATGTATTTTGGGTGTTAGATGTAAAAACATCTGCTGCAGTAGTTAGAGCTGAATTGGGAATTCATACAATTCATGCACTATCCAAAATTAGAGCATGTAACTACTAGCACAAAGTCAATGAAATGGAGACTGATAGACTCCCCAAATTATGTCTACTAGAGCAAATAAAATCACAATCACAAATATCCTGGATCACCAAACTAACAAATTTTGTAAGAAGCTGTGGCCTTCCTGTTTCTTGCATAACAGCAGAATGATTTTAAAAAAGAGCTGCCCAAAGAATTAAGGATACAGAGACACAAAATGACATAGCTATTTTTAGAAAGGTGGGTAAGTTGAAATGGCTGAGCAAATACAAACATATTTTTCAAATAGACTGCTATTAGAAGTTACAATTGCCAAAACATCTGAGGGAGATATTTATGCAAGCAAGATTCGAACAGCTCGACACAATTGTCAGATATGGGAGATTCTATTCTATACCCTACAAAGAACATCTCTGCATTTGCAGAGTGGCAGAGATAGAAGACCTGGCTCACACCCTATTTGTTTGTTGCCTGTATAGAAAGGTGAGAGACAGGTACTTCGGTCTATATGCCAAATGAATGACCTATTGGACTCCCCATATCAAAACAACTTACCTTATGTGGGGCCAGAATCTGAAAATAACACACATCACAGTATTTAAGCAAAATGGTTCAGCTGGGATCCGCATATGTGAGACTGATTGGGGTAGATTGCAGAGGTGACACCAAAATACGATTTTATCATATTTTATCTATATCTTAAATTATTGTATTTTATTCCAATTTCATTTTAAAATCATATTTTATTCAAATTTTTATTTTAAATTCTATTTTATCCAATTCTATTTTAAACTGCTTTTATCAAATTTTAGTAATAATTTGTTTTTGGAACTTTGCACTTTGATATGGCCTAAGGGCTAATCAATAAAGAAAGTAAAAGAAAAAAATTTAAGAGATATTTGTAAGCATCAGGCTAGAAAGAAAGAAACATTAATTTCTATCATTATTGCTAGTGGTTACTCATGGTCTAAATATCTAATTTAGAAAATAGTAATTCCTCAATTAAAGTATGTCAAAAATTAGGTTGAAATGAATGAAGACTCAGTGCTTACCCCCATCTTTTATATCACCAATACAAGGATTGCTTGACTTAAAAATGTTCAAAGTTCCAGCATGCCTACTTGGGGGTCATTATGACCTGGACTTAAAGTTCTGAGGGTTGTCCCTCCAGTGACATGATTGTGTTTTACTTCCAATTTTTGGAAAAAGCAGTCGATAGCAAATCATGGTTTCGCTTAACAACCATGGCATTCGCTTAACAGCCACAAAACAGATCATAAAATAGTTATGACCATGGTGGTCAGCTCCATTCTGGTTGTAACTCTATAATTACTTATAAAAGGTCATACATACTGAAAGGAAGAGACAGATGTTTTTTCCCTCACAAAATTATATAGGATTATACCTGTACATTTTACCATATATTTCAATTCTGCAATGACTGGATACTTATTATTTTTTATTGGACTCTGAGAAAATGGACTAGATAAATATAGGCAGTCCTTAACTTATGACCACAAATGAGCCCAAAATTTCCATCGCTAAGTAACACAGTTGTTAAGTGAGTTTTGCCCATTTCCCCTTTGATTTTGCTTGTTGGAAGTCCCTGGGAAGGTTAAAAATGGTGACCTCATGACCCGAGGACAGTGCAACTGTCATGAATGCATAAATACAGTAACCAAACTGCCTGAAATTTGATTATGTGACCATGGGGATATTGCAATGGTTGTAAAGGTGAAAACTGCTCATAAATCACTTTTTTCAGTGGGGTTTAACTTTTAGCACTCACTAAACAAATGGTTGTGTAAGTTGAGGATTCCTGTGGACTTGCTATGTGGTTGGCAGAAAGCTGCAGCCCTTTTAAACCCAGTGATTAATCTGAGATTGCAGTCCATTTCATACTTTCTAATTTTCTCTTAAACTTCTTGCTCTTATGCATATTAATGTTCATCTAATAAATATTAAAACTCACACTACAAAACAAATGAAAGTACCTCAACATAAACATACTGTATTATGTTTTCCCTCGTCTTTAGATTCTAAATGATATAAAGTATATGAGTCTGACAGATTCTTGAAATATACCAAGATTTTAGTAATACTTGGCCTTTTTTTTTCTCTTATGAGCCTAGTTTAAAATCCTATTTGATACAGTGCAGTAGTGCTGTCTACATTATTAGCTGGGGTTTAACTGTGTTTTTCTGCAAAAATGATCCAAAAAACAGTCTGAATTTTCAGTCTAAAAAAGAAACTTATATTATGTAAAAGGGTTGCTGGTGCTAGACTTGTTTCAGAGACTTCTTACCCAGTCATTGCAATTGCATCTTCTAGAAAAAACTGCTCTACAGGGAATGTGCTTCCTAGAGATGTAAACAATAATAAACAGATAGGAAAATAGTTTTAGTGAAATAGTCCCAATATATGTGCACAACAGGGCAAAGAATTGGAAGCTTTATTCCAACAAATCTGGAGCACTGTTGGACAATTATAGCCTGAATTTTACTGCAAAATGGGCATCAAGCAAAAATCTTTTTTAAATAAAATATTATTTTAATCCATTTAAAGAACAAACTACTACATAAAAGCAAAAAGAAAAAAAATGGAAAAGGACATTGTGGTTGAAAAATAAAATATTAGTGAATAAACAGGGAATCTATAATTGTCATAACATTTCATTATTACATTGAATATTATGAAATATATTGAATAAGACATATCTTTTAAAATAATTTAAAAACACTATAAAACTATAAACATTAATATTTATACTGATATCACCATTATTATTATTTAAAATAAATGCACATTATTTTGTATTAAAAAAACAGAAAAAATAGATAAAATTAATAAAACAAATATGTTCTAGATTGCTTTTGTGTACATGAAAGGCAATTGCATCAAACTATTGATAAATATTAACATTGCTTTTTACTATGGTTACTACGTCTTTCAAATTTTTAAGACTGGTATAGTTTCTTCAGCTCAAATATTTTACTATCAATACAATATGATGCAAATATATAGAAACTTATAATGGAGATATTTGCTGTAAAATCAGCAGAAAGTAAAACAGTGAAGGAATTAATAGTAGAAGCAGCTGTTTTTACCTGGTATATTGACAATAGGGCAGGAATTAAAATACTGTGAAAAGATGTTTGAATTCAGAGTAGCACTCATTAGTACAACACGTAGCTCTGGTCTTTGTAACATTAATTCCTTCATAATCAATAACAAGAAGTCACTAAAAAAAAGGGAAAAATTAAAATTTTTCCAATAGTTGCATCTTTTTGCATCCTCCTTCAGTATTAGAAGTGATTCTTGGGTATCCACTCCCTATTTAGTTTTTAATGTTCTTGTTCCAAAGCTGTAAATATATTACATATTATGGCAGAAACTGAAAAATGAACAATATACTTCTTCTGTTATTCTGGAGGGGGGGTAATAATTTGTCCTCATTGCTGAAAAGCAAATTTTAAGTCCATGAGAAAGCAAAAAATAAAAATAAATCACTGGAAGACTGAATAGTAGTTTATTTTATTCATTTTCTCCAGTGCCTGGTATAAGATTATATAAATGCTGGGAATCATGATTTGAACCTTGATTAATTGTTAAAGAAGCTAGGAATAATCCTTAGATTGTTTTGCTGTCTTGATCAACAGTGCAGTTTAAAACAGAATGTGGATGCATATTCTGTTTTTGAAATGGAATGGGTGGCAAACAAATCTAACAAATAAATTCTTCCTTCTGTGTACAACAAAGACAGGGGGAAAGGAAATGTACAAATTTACAACCTTTGGACTTTTGGGACTGAAGATGACTTCACTTTTAACAGAATTGATAACCACAGCAAAAGTAGAACTGGTGAATGAATCAGTTCCCCAAACCCCAAAATCTATTGTTCCAGGAATTAAGTTGTTTCCAGTTTGAAGAAAAATGCTGGTCCACCTCTAGATTGGCCAGATTAGCAGAGCAAAAATGGAATATTAAAATAAAAAATGGAATGCTAATTCAACAGAAGCATTTGCATATAAATAGAATAAATTTAGAGAAAGGTTATAAAATACAATAATGAAAAATTGCCCACTTTTAAAGGTTTGATTACCTTTCTTCTGTTCTCTCATGTATTTCATCAATAATAATGTGAGTTATTCCTTGTAATTTTTTATCCCTTTCTAGTCTTCTCAGAAGCACTCCAGTAGTACAGTACAATAGCCGTGTTGATGAAGACTTGCATAAAAAAGATAAAATATTAAAATGGCCAAGAAAATTATTGTTCTGTCAGATTATTTTGTTTTCCATGGATCATAAAATGGCAGTCTGTTTATAATTATAGAGTTGGCATATATCTTGGAGATCTAGTCCTATCTCCCACTCAATTCAAGAACCATCAGAACACATTTGATTATCAGTTGTGTTTGATGATCTTTAGCAAAGGAGAACTCATCACTTTGTGTGGCAGCATGTCCTCTGGCTGACATCTTAGGCAGTCAGGAAGGTTCCCCTTTCCTTCTTGTTTAACCCAATGGCTCGGCCTCTGCCTTTGGGGCAACAGAGAATCAGTTTATTCTCTCTTCTGTGAGACATCCCTTCAAATATTTAATGACCACCATCATATCACCCCTCAGTTTTCTTTTCTAGAAGCGAACTCATAAAGTTTGGTTTCCAGACCCTTCACCATCTTTGTAGCCCTGCATGTATTTGCTCAATTTTGTCATGCCCTTTTAGAATTGTGATACCTATAAACCAAATGATGGACCAGAATACAGCTGAGTGGAACATACACTTCCCATGATTTGGGCTCATAATACATCCTAATATAGCATTTACCTTTTCAGTGATACCACAATGCTGGCTCATGTTCATCTTATAGTAGAAAAGAACTCAAAAAAGAACTCAGATTCAACCAGGTTTCCTCATGCTATATTTGTGTTTTACTTTTTTCCTGTCCAAATGCACGGTAGAACTTTATACTTCTCCTGATTAAATTCTATCCTATCTATTTCAATTCACTACAAAGATTGTTCATGACTAATGAAGCAATAGATCTTTCAGTATTGCAAATTGGACTCTGGCTGGTAAAGGACAGTGAAAGCCAATGTCTAATATAATTATAACTAAGCAACCTGGGACCTATTAGTATTGTTTCAGAAGTATTTCCTTAAACAGAGGAAAAAAGAATGTCTGTACTTGGGCAAAAAAACCCAATGGAGTTTAATTTTATTTAATTATTAAATTTGTTTTAATTTAATTTGTTGCCTATAATTCTGGGAGTTGCACAACAAAATATATTATAGCATTATATATTGCATATTGGCCAAAATGTGTTGAAATGACTGGTAACATCCTTAGATCTAATAAGGAATATGTAGGGGAAATTAAAATAGTAAATCTTGACTAAAAAGAGTTATATTGAAACACATTATCACTGTTACCACTTCAATAAATGTAAAATGAAAAAAACAAACCATGACACTTTCTAGCCAGATTTGGTATCCAACAGTAATTCCAACTCTTTCTGTTCGTTCCTTGGCCACACGTTCAGCAACGGAAATGGCAGCAATCCTACGAGGCTGGGTACAAACAATGTTGACTACTTTATTAGAAGGGCCTTCAAGAGAGGAATCCAAGATAAACTGAGGTACCTGAGTGGTCTTTCCACATCTGCAAGGAAAAAAATGTGTGTGGGAAAATCACCCCATCCCTTAAATAGCACATAATCAATCACTGCATTCTAAGCTGCACTTTATGGATAATATCTTTTCTTTTAAAGAATTGTGTACGTCTCAAGACAGCACAAATCAATGAGATATAAAAGTATCAAAATCTAAATTAAAATAAAGTTTTTTGGCCTCAAACTTCTCCTTTATAGTTATACATTTTCACTGAAATAAAAACACATTTTCCTATTTGCTAATACTGATTCAGAAGCTAGAAAAAAGAAGACCGAATCTAAGCCTCATGAAAGATTTTCTGCTGAGGATTATAACTTGAACTGTACAAAACAGATGGGACTATTACAAATTCCAATACAATTTGAGGCCAAAAAATATATGCAGAAATTTATGTTACATTGCCAAAATGGAGCCTTCTTTTTGAGGATCAGATTTTGTCAGGCTTCTACAAAGCAGACAAACAAACAAGGACCTTCCCTTTGGGAAAGTATGAGGTTCCTTTACACCAGTGGTCCCCAACACAGACCACTACTAGGCCGTGAGCTGTTTGGAACCCAGCCACAGAATTGGCAGGCGAGCATGCACGCATCCCCACTTGCATGAACAATGGCAGACGTGCACACCCACTACTCATGCAAATGAAGCTGCACGTGCACGCTTGCTTGCTGGCTGCTTGTGTGGAACCATTTCTCCTGCCAATCTGCAAAGGCAGAAAAGTTGGGAAACTCTGCTTTACACAATTCCAACAAAGAGGCTATAGAAAACTGAATCCGACTTTTTAATTTTAAAATGTTCTAAAAAATGTTAAAATTTTATATTTGTGTTTGTAATTGAAGTTTTAAAGTGTAATTACTACTAAAGTTATATTATAATTTGAATTAACAGAAATATGTAAAGATTGTATGATTAATCTTTCATTTGATCCTACAGTAGTTGTATTACTGGCAGGTTACAACCTAACAACTAAATAAATCTCATCTTCTTATTTTTATTTTTTAGCTTGATCTCTTGGTCTGTCTAGACTTAACTAGAAATGGTAGGCTTCATAAATCATAAACACAGAGAAAGAGACACTGGTCTGGCTTTTTTCTTTTTTTCCCATTTGTGTTTCAACTAAACTAAACCAAGAAGAAAACTGATCAGCCTAAATGAGAATCTTAATCTGAGAAAAACGGTAAAAGTATCCCTCCTTTGTTATGAATATGATTTTGGGCTTCTCTCCTTTTTGTTTATAATTAATTATGAAAAGCAATACTGGCCTACTGATACATCATGCATGATGTGGAATGCAGCCTCTATGTGCAGTGCAGTGCAGTACAGTGCAGACTGTACACTTACCCAGTCATACCACTTATAACTAGGACTTGATATTTGCTCAACAAGCTGAGAATGTTGTTTTTCTGTTCCCATGCTGGAAGTTTTTGCCGTTCTTGTAACATGGTCTGGTAGCGCCTAGAAGACTGACAAAAACATACATAAAGTTACCGGCAACCATGATTAGCCTCAAATATGTGAATAACAATGATTTAATAATATATTTACTGTTCACTAAAGTAGGTAATCAACATGAATAAAAATATGTGAAGCATTTTATAAACAAAATCATGCTTTTTAAGGAACTCACCAAAGTAGAACAAATTCCAGTTAGGATCCAACTGCTAATTATCACAAGTTTGGGCTGCAACATTTAATTAGTAATTAAAGTAATTTTGGCTAATGGCTGATTTTTAAAATCACAACCCAAGCTCATTACATGAATATAAATATGCCTGATTTTTTTAAAAAGAAAGTTACAATATTCCAAACCACCTTCCCACACATATTCAGTTAAAATAATTTAAAAGCTAACTATACCTTTTTTATGCTGAATTGTTTGCAAATTTTAAGATTTTCTTTGGTAATGGGCTCTGATGGAGTGCTGCTTTTCAATAAAAGTTTCTTTTTGAGATTCACATAACTTTCTTTCTCTATATTAACTGTTTGCAGGCCTCTTTGGTCATTCTCATCCTCCTCAGCTTCTACTTCTGTTGATGCTTTAAAAAAAAATCTTAACAATTAGTATGATCCTTCTACAGCAGGGGTGTCAAACTCACGTGTCATCACGTGACATATCACAACTTTCCCCCCCTTCCCTAAACTGAGAGGGGCGTGGCCAGAACATGATGCATTCGGCACAGGGTCGGGAGTTTGACACCTCTGTTCTACAGCACTGATTTAACTTGGGGTGAAAGGGGAAGGCAAGAATACTGTTGATACAGGGATGGTTTACTTGGTAAACCATGTTAGTTTACTTGGATGGTAAACTAACAATGGCTAGTTTACTTATTTGACAGATTTTTTCTCAGGAATCCTGCCCACCATTCCTTGAATTCATACTGATATACACGGGAGAAATACATCATACATTAATGAATTCAGGTTAAGAGTTCTATTAAATTATGGATTCCATCGTGTTTTAGAAGATTTTCCCTACCAAATACCTTTTTAATTTCCTCATGATCAGAATTATGTTTGCCCATTTTAGCATTTTAAACATCCTAGTATTGATTTCTCTCTTAAAAGAGGCTTATACAGATTAAAACAACACTATTATAATATGGATTTTCCTGTCAGGTGCTGGGTAATGATAATGGAACGTGAAGTTCTATTCATTAGGAGAATATCACGCTGTATTTATTTCTGTAATTAGATGTATCATGCTTTCCTCAAATAAAGTCAGGCAAAAGTTATTGTTATTGAGTAGATATTGTCATTCCAACTTCTATTGTATTCCAGTGCTCTTTGTGATGAAAATGAAGTTTTTACCAATTTTCTTAAATTATACTTTTTCAGGTTTATAATGGTGATTTTATTAGATATAATTTTCTTACGTTTTGTGAAGATACATGTTCATGCCCCTGCCCACCCAGCATGCACAAGTGGTGGCAAGTATGTGAGCGCACAAAGCTAAATTTGTGCAAGCAGTACACACACATCCATGAAACCATTCCTTCTCCCCCCCCCCCCCCCCCCCCCCCCCNCCCCCCCCCCCCCCCCGGTTCTCAGAGCTGGAAAGATCGGGGACCAATGTTGTAGGGTATTTGAAGGAATCAATTAAAAGGTATAGTACACTTTCCATAAGTACTGTAAATGAGATTTGGATTAATGAACAACAAAGGCTAAAGTGCTAAAATGATAATTGAAGGATTAAATTAAAGGTTCATTCTCCAATGCAAGTTTTAATGGGAAAATATGTCCTCTTGGGTTGGTCTCTTTCATCTTTTTGACATTTGGTGTCATTTGGTGACATTTGATGTTATTTGGTGTTATCTGACATTTCTGTACTTACACACAATTCATTCCTTGAAGCACAATTCTCTCTAACTGAAAATTGCCTAGTTCTATCCATGTTAGCAAATTACTAAAAAAACAAAAACAAAGATCCAATCAGTTACAAAGTTTCTTCCGGGGTGGGATGCTACCGGTATGCCCCAGTTCTATAAAACCGGTACCTCCAAAGAGCAGCTGATACCGAACTGATTTGCTATGACAACCGTCTGGTTGTCTGTTTGGCCCACCCTGCCCGCCCGTGCTCTGGGCTGTTCTTCATCCTATGCTTTTAACCTCAACTGCTTTGTACAACACAGTTGAGTGCCGCTCGTCAGTTGGAGAAATGCTCGCCGGAGCTGGTAGTGTTCATGTACGTGCAGTGTGCATTTGGCGCACATGCGCATACTCTCCAAACTGGTTGTTATGCTGGTAGGATCCCACCCCTGGTTTCTTATTGAAACTTATTCATAATATTCTTCAAGCCCACAGAGTAGGAATAATACCTAAATAATGTAATATATAAAATAATTTTGGAAGCAAAATGGAGGCATTCAACATTGATTTTCAAAATCCCAATAAAGAGTTATAAAAATGAACATACCTACAGAAGTCTGATATAGATTATTACAGCTACTTTGAAACTTTTGTTTTGGAGGCAGTGGAGGAACACTGTATTTGTGGGATGTCTTATTAAGCAATTTCAGGACCTGAGCTTCATCCCTTAAGCATGTTACAAAATCATATACTACAGGTTTATTAGACTCAGATGAAATTAAGGCCTTTTCATAAAGGAATTCTGCTAAGTGCAATCGACAAGATAAGGGCAGGTCCTCATTAGTAGAATAGAAGGCCACAAGAGGTGGTTGATATGGGTATTTATTATCTTCTGGAAATCTTACTTCAAGTTCATACACAGGAGCATTAAGTTTAAGATGAGCATCGTCTCGAATGGGGGGAAGTGATTTGTCATTGTGTGAAGTTTCATGCTTGAATTTGCATCTTGATCCAAATTTGCAATCTCCTCGAAGGTAATATTTACAGATACCCTGGGAATTTGTATTAACTATGTTACTGGTTATACTATTTCCTTGTTTTGTTTTGCTGAGAATATTTGTGAGATAGGTCAATTCTAATGTAATAGTCCAAACTCGATTTTGAATTCGTTCAACAAATTTGTCTCCACAGATTGAATGGAGGGCTAAAGCTTCTTCTTGCCTTTGTTCAAAACAATCTTTAATATTTGCTTGAACAGAAGCTTCTGTGAGCTGCGTTCTCTTTCCAAACTTTTCTGTGAAGCACTGCAAAAGTAAATGTTCCAAAGATGCTCCAATGTTACCATTGTAAGATTTCAGTACTGCTTGGCAATGCTCAGAATCAAAGCCATACCTAGGAGGAAGAAAAACAGTGTATACAAGTGCCATCTCGGCAAGAGCAACTACTACTTCTAAAATGAATATTTTAGCCTATTTTATCATATGAGAAGAAGCGACTCTGGATTGCATAATACACTTTAATTCTGCAACTAGAATGTGTATTGTTATCTGAGTCAGCAGTTGTTTTTAGACTATGAAATTTTGCATTCTATGAAGATACACCAATGGCTTGAATGAGCAAAGTTGAATTCTTAAAAATCTCCACAGGCAGAATAAAAGAGCCAGGAAGGGATTAGCAGTATTTGGGTTGATAGGAAATTGACTTGAATGAAGAACTTGTTTCTTTTCTCCTGCCCCCGCTTAATAATAACATAAAGAATTGGAATTTCTAGAAAAAAGCCACCCATTGACAATTTGATAATTAAACAGCCTGAAATGTGTTTTTTTAAATCAAAGCAAAAATTGTCTTACTGTTAAATTGCTAGATTCTGATGTCAGTGTGTTACTCCTTCAAGTAATTGCAACTATCCATTCCAATCACAATTTCTAAATTATGCAGTGGTTTTGACGTTTTAGAACAGATGCAAAAATGATTACCTGGAAAGCTTATGCACAGCAAAAGATGATACTTCCGTTTCTAGCACATGGTTCACTGTTGCTTGAGAAGCAGCTCTTGAATTGGTTTTAGTGAATGCATTGTCATCTGACCAGGACTGCTCATCATCTGACTCACTGCAATCAGCTATGTCTGACATTACTGTCCTGAAAGCATAAGATATTTCTACAGTAGGACTACAACCAATAAATTAATTTGGAGGATTAGGATTATACAAAATTATTTTATACTTTTCTCTCTCAGTCCGGAAGTAGTTTTATTTAATTGTTCAAAGGTAGAAATTAACTGTCTTTGCACTTTGAGTTAATACTTTGTTTCATCTAGAATGGGTACAAAACCTTGTTTGCAAAATCAATCAACAGTCTAGATATGCTAAATTTTATTCCATAATTGCATACTGTGAAAAGCCTCTTCAGTTATAAAAATAAAAGGGGTTCAATATACAATTTTGTGGCATCTCATATTTAAAGAATAAGTACATTGTGTTTTTTTAAAAACTCACTTCGAACCAGAAGCCAATTCCTGCCCCTGGAGCTCACAAAGAAGTTCTTTTATTCTCTTCTGATTTTCTGAAGTCATGTGAAGAGTATGCAGAGGTGTTTTGATCTTGGATGCATGTTTGGTCTGTCCATTTCCTCTATTAACAGAACTTGACGTACAAAAAAGAAAGAAGTATATTATTTACAAATACAGTCAAGTAGTGTCAAATGCATATCCAAATACATAAAAATTCATTAGTTAAAATTATGATTAAAATGACAATTGTACAGGATCCATCTTCTGTTGTTAGCAAATGTTCAGACAGAGTTGAAAAAGTAAGGAAGAATATGGAGATCTCTTGCCAAAGCAACGAAGAGAAAAACATATGCAAGTAGTCCTTGACCTACAAGCTCTCAATTTTTGGTTATAAATTGTTAAAGTTAAGCAAGGTACCCACATGTAATAACTGCAACACCTTTTTACCACCCTCCCAGGTACGGTCGCCAAGAGACTGAGTTGGTCATTAAGCAGACAGAGCAAAAGAGTTGCCTGTTAAAGGCAAGCACCTCTTCTCCCTGCACAGAAAAAAATGTATGTGCTGGACTCGAAAAATAAAGTTTAGATCCCATTATCTCATAAACTCAGAATGAAACTCGGATCTCCTTAATTTATTTGGCCTCCAGCTAAATACTCATTCCTAACTCTATGATGCTACATTCAGTTCATATTCTAAAAAATAATTCATTTTACTAACCTGTATGCATCTTCTGTTTCACCAAAAATGCAGAAATCATCATCCCACATTTCATCCAATCCTTTTTTGCTGCCACTGCTTTGATGTTTGCTGCCATTGCCTGGATGTTTGCTGCCACTACCTCCTCCTTTTCCTCCTCTATTTTTGGGTCTCCCTCTTCTCTTTGCTGAACTCATTTTTTAGCTAAAGGGGAAAAAAACATGAAACAAAATGCTCAGGAGTGAAATATAGCACTAGGTTTATTATGTAAACATACAGTAAAGGTATCCGTTGACATCATTCATTGGTCAGCTCTCACCTACAACCCATAACAAATACAGTGGAATTTATTTTCTAGTAAATTTGCTTTGGTCACAGTATTTGTATGTTATCTATAAGAGTATAGTTATCAATAAGGATCCACTTATGACATGGGCAACAGTATATCATACTCCATTAGATCAAGTTTAAATCAATAAAATTAATTAAATTATATCTGTAGAGGTATATATACAATATATACCACTGCATGCTGTGCGTTACATTCAATGTCACCATAAGAGCAGCAACAATTGTTTGGATGAATTATACTTTGCTGAATTTGGTAACTAAACTTTTGGAGATTTTTATATCTGTCTGTTTCTCCTTTTCTATCTCTTTTCCTGTTATGGAAAGCCTTGCAAATATGGTTATTTTTTTATTCAAATTGCAAGGAATTGGTGGGGCAAGACGCAAGGTAAAAAAGATTTTTTTAAAAACCATACATTTTGTACAAGTGTATTATAAATTATAATGTACATTATATACTATATTAAATACATCACCCTAGTATAAGGTATAATAAATCACAATAAATTATGTTTTCCCTAACTGAACATATCAATGCTCACTATTGGGGGTGGGATGGGGAGAACCTCAGTATTCACAGTGAAATTATGAAAAACCATATAGAGAATTATAGTTGGTGATCAGCACAGTTTATTCAACTAACGTAGCATAAGCTTGTTAATTTAAGTCAGATCTACAATTAAGTGCCACTAATTTAAGGGGCCAAGCCTGAGATATCCTTCTGCAAAGAACACTCCACTACAATCATTATAAAAAGCCACATTGCATCACTTAAACACTATATGCTGGATTGAAATTCCTCATCTCCCTCAATACTTGCAGGCATCTCATTTTCAGCGTTTCCAAAGACATTTTCAGAAAACTCACAGCCTCCCTGCATATGTATTGTAAAACACCCTTCTCCGTCCCTTGTTAAGGAACTAGTAAGCCAACGGAAGGTTTCCGCCTTGGAAAAGATCACCTGAAAGGCACTGTAAATATCACCCCTCCCTCCCCATAATAACAAACCTCTGTCTTTCCTGCTAATTATCCTTCGCACATACATCCGCTCCCGCCCGCAATCTCGAAGCCAAAGCTCGACGATCCCCTGGAAGTAAAAAGCTTTCGCTTCCTGTAAATCTTGTCGCCATAGCAACCGCGGATGCACCTCCGAGTTATGTCCGGTGAGTAGTGATTCCAAATGATTGTTTCAAAACAAAAACAAAAAAGGGAAGGTATTTCTTGATCGAAAAATGATGTTTCAGTACATGAAGAATTTGCACCTCTCCAGTGCAATGTTGATGTGTCTGAAATGTTGATGTGTCTGGTGTGTTTTGCACTCAAAAGATCAGTTAAGTGTAGAATACTTTATGGGTGACAGATAGAAAGATGAACTAAGCTTGAGCAGATGATGATGATTATTCTCTCTCTCCCTTTATATATATATATATATATATGTGTGTGTGTGTGTGTGTGTGCTGTTCAGCTTCCTTCGGGTATTATCCCACGTCATTGTAGTGCTTTTAAATTTGTAGCAACGTTTCAGCAGAATCTCATCTGCCATCATCAGGCTTCTGTATAGAGTTTGTATTCTGCTGAAACGTTGCTACAATTTTAAATGCACAACTATAATGTGTAGCAACGTTTCAGCAGAATCTCATCTGCATCATCAGGCTTCTGCATTGAGTTTGTATGTGGGTCAGGCTATATATATATGGTATTCAGCTTTGTTCGGGTATTTTCCCACGTCATTATAGTTGTGCATTTAAAATTGTAGCAACGTTTTGGCAGAATCTCATCTGCCATCATCAGGCTTCTGTATTGTGTTTGTCAATACAAATGAGAAATGGCAGATGAGATTCTGCCGGAACGTTGCTTCAACTTTAAAAGCACAACTATAATGACGTGGGAAAATACCTGAACAAGGCTGAATATCATAAATAAATAAATACCCACAAAAACTTAAGAAAATGTGTGTGTGTATATGTGTAATCTTGGGATGATTTTGAATATTGTGAGCTAACATTGTAGGCAGTAAAAGGCACATCGTTCTACTAGTGCTATCAGCATAAAGAAAAAGATGTATTATTTTAAAATATTTTAAAACCAAAGCATTCTCCAAGCAACACATTTTTCTCATTCAAATTACAATTTTAGCACTTTTGTAATACTTGTGCAACAATGACCTTATCATGAAACCTAGTGGTTCAGATTGCTATCAGCTATCCTTCAAGAATCCAGGCTTGTCTGCCTGCCTTGTGCCAAGTATTTATGCATGCTCTTTCTGAAGCTGAGCTAATTATCTTTCTGGATGGGCCTTATCTAATTCAGAGCTGATGTCATTATGAAAACAACCATTTAATAACTCCAGCCACATCAAGTAAACGAACAGCGGGAGGCTGCAAGGAGTCCAGTCAAAGAGAGGAGGCAACCTGCTGCGCCGTCTGCTCTAATGAACGCAATTAGTCTGCAATGGCAGAGGGGGAACAGCCATGGCTTCTGCTGGAGATAAAAAAGAAGCTCACCTTGTTTCTGAAGACTATAATCTTGTGCAAAGATAAACAAGCTGCTTAAACAGCCCTATAAATCCACACAAGATTATGTTCTGCATAGAAGAGTCTGCTCTTTTTCACTGGGACTTTATTCTATTTATTATTCTATGTGCAATTCTATTTGCAACCTAAAGCATAGATCCTCCTAAGGATCAATTTCTCTGAGCAGAAGGAACGGATTGAGCAAATACTTTGAATCTTTATTCTTCTTCTTTTATGAAAGAAGATAGCACGCTCTTATCTCTACATTTTTACTTCACGGACGTATCTTTATTGTACTTTTATACCTTTATATGTAGCAGTTTAAAACTATTTAAAGGTTCAAACCCAGGTTCTCTAATTAAGAGAGTTCCCAGAATAATATTTAAAGAGTGGCTGGTGATGGGAGCACAGATTTTTGAAGGTAGAACTAAAATGTTTTGTTGCCACTTCCTTCCAAGAAGGGGGGAATTAATCCCTTTGGACTTAAAATTTAACTGCACTTTTCCCACCCATAGAATGGGTCTGTAGAGTCTGACTGACAAATTCAGGTATGAACCAGGGGCAGGGGGAAGTGACAGTCAAAATTAGATTCATGTTTCTGTGATTCCTTCTCAGAAGACTTGATGCAATCTGCACCTACAATGGTGACAACTTCTAGCATTTCCTTTAGTCTGGGGGTCCCCAACCCCTGGATCACAAAGCACTACGGTCCACGCAAGCAGTTGGTGAGAGTGGGATGCTCCATTTGCACAAATGGCATGCATGAGTATGAAACTATTCCCTCCCCCCCCCACCACTGCTGGTCCACAGAGCTGGAAAGGTTGGGGACCGCTGTTTTAGCCAACTCAGGGTTTTGGTTTTCTGAAAATAAGAAATTAAATTTGCAATTTCTTTTGTATATGTTTCTCCTTACCTAGGCAAGAGCTGCAAGGAATAATCTCATACAGACTTTCAGTTCAAAAGCAACCTGATGTATGTAAAATTATTACTGGTTTGTGCCCCAGCCTGGCATTTTAAGTGGCAACCTATTTCAAAACTATGTGAACTAATATACTTTTGGAAACCTCTTGGTCTGCCACTTTTTAAAGATGTTGATTGCAACAACAACAAAAAGTCCTAGAATTTAGTGAGGAAAAGGGAAGAAAGAAACAGGGAGGATCATGCCAGCATAGTAGATATTTGTTCAGAAGCTAGAAAAGTCTTTATGTATCAGCAGTAGATTTGGGGAAACAACAATCAGCTTTCATTTGAAAGACAGCAGTTACTTACTAAAGAAAGCTTCTTGTTTTATGGCTCTCAGTTACCAGCAGCTCTCCCCACCCCCCTCCCCGATCTTGCTTCTCTAGGGAAAGTAACTGGGTAGAAGAAAATGAGCTACAAAACAAGCTTGAAAGAATGAAAAAAAATGCCATGAAACTTTCAAAAATAACACTTGCTGTTTTGAAAGCCCGGTGCAATTAATAAGCAAACAACAGCAGGAGTTAGAGCAATAGGCTCAGCCTCAGTATAAATCCTTAGATAGTTTTATAGAAACTATCTTATTATCTGAAATAAGACTCATCAATGGCAGGACCATGAAATTCACGACAGGGTGAAAGATAAGTTGGTTCCCAGAGGAGCTCATGGAAAGGCTTTAAAATGAGGCAATTTGAATATAAAATCCAACAAAGCACACAGTCAGGCACGCTGCTTTCTTGGAAGCCAAAAGCTCAGGCACTGATCTCCTTTGTTATTGAAAGCCCATCTACCAATGCCAAGGCCACACCCTCTCCAGTCCAATAGATGTTGGCAGGACTACCCTCCCTGTTCCTTTGGATCTGGCCATCAGCAAAGGCAACATATGATTGGCAATGCTTTGTTTTGGGGATCAGCAGAGTTCAGTCTTGCAGGATTTGCTTTGTTTTCTTTCAATAGGAGATCCACAAGCTGGAGCCTGTGAAAAATATTTCTTTACACACACATACCCGCCACCATTCCCCCACCCCAGAGGTGACACATATGTTCTCCTCTGCTTTGCTGTAGCCTCACAATTAGCCAAAGACTTAGGTTGGTTCAAAAAATAGCGACTGAAAAAGTAATTCAGTGACTTGTTTGGCTCTTTCAAGAGCTCAATCTAGATTTTCCTAGTCCTTGTCCAACACTCCAACCACTTCAGTTGCTTCCAGTTCTGTGAACCAATGGGCAACTTTTCTCCAGGATTTTCTGTTAATAACTGTTTCCCGGAGTTCTAAGTTCACACATGCTTGTGTCATTTGTGATAACAGGTAACAATTGGTCGGTTTCCTGACCACCTTCAGTTTCTTCCAAATATCAGGAACTTCTCTAATAACTCTTTTTTATTTTATTTTATTTATTAAATTTATTGACCACCTGTCTTACCACATGGTAACTCTTAACCTTTGGACTTTGTATTCAGCTTCATTATTGGTGTTTCTAAGCTCACTCTATTTTTATTTCATCTAATGATGAAGAGAGTTCTTACTTAAAGGACAAAGGACCAAACTTAAAATAGCCTACTTTGGACACATTAGGCAAAGGCTTAGCTCTATGGAGAAGACATTTATTTATTCATCATATTTGAATAGCCATCCATCTCATATAAAAGTGAGTCATGCTGGGAAAAATGGAAGGAAAGAGAAGAAAAGGATGATCAGCAGCTAGTTGATAAATTTGGTTGTAGTGATGAAAAATACACATTGGAAGAATAGAAGGACCAGGTTAGGGATAGATCTTTGTGGAGCAAATCTACTTTTCTAATCAATAAAAACAGTAAAAGCCCATCTGAACAATTTATTCTATATCTAGTCAAAGATATCCTCAACAAAATCCAGCATCACGATTCAAAGCATAACATTTTATTCATTCATATTTTCTGATGATCTAGTCACATGTTATAATTGCAAAAATTACATATGTGTCAATATGTTGTCTCTGTGCTCTAATATTTTGTCTTCACTTGTTACAGTATTTCCTTCAACTAGCAAATATCTCTTTATTCCATGATTACAGTCCTCATTCCTGTGTGTCTGAGCCTAAGAAGGCAGTCTGTAATTCCCTCAATTTTTCTCTCTGCATAATTGCATTAGATTTACACTGCCTCACATAAGCTTAATATTTTAAATATTGAGCAATAATCTGGTTTTGTAGTCCCCTTTTATTCTTTTAGCAAGAGACACCTTAAGTTTTCCTTGCTTGCGGCCATCAAAATGTAACACTGCATATCCAAAATTATTGAGTCCAAGCAGTTTGACTTAAATTTTTTATTTTTTCTAGTCCAGTAATTCCAATTTCTAATTCAGTAATTTTCTAGTTCAGGTAAATAAATAAGGAGATGGTATACAACCTTAGTGCATTCCAAATTTTGAAGCATCTAGTTCCTTCTAGGAATTTGATTATCACAGGTGACTGGAGCTCACAATCATGCCACAGCACATGCTGTGGTCAGTGAGGTGGGAAGCATCTACTTTTATTTCTGTCTATCTGTCTAAGATATGAAACTCCCCCAAAATATTCCCAGTTATTACAAGTTCTATCTACACAAAATGGGGAACCAACTATCAACTAACTGCATTTCTTCCAAAGATTAAGTGCAAGGATTTGCTCACAGTTGCCTAATTTTACAACATTTAAGGGTTCCACCTCTAACCTAAGTCTACATTCTTCTTAATCTTAACACTAGTTTAATGGAATAGATGCCTGTTCACACTTGACTGATTGCACTTGCTCTATCCTGACCTTGCTATATTTATAGCAAAATAGATACAAGAGCACAATCTAGTAATGAATCCAAAATAGAGTTCAACACATTCCTGTCCAGGCCCATATCTGCAGGCTTTCCAAAGGATTGCCTGCTTGTCTATTGTGAGGAGCAGGTTACTGTATTACTTTGTAATTATGTAATTGATATAATGTGATGTAGTTGTTCTCTTCTTAATAATAAAATGTGTTTAAGGAAACAGAAATAGGACAATTGTGCAAAATTTTCTGGGTTCTGGTCAGGCAGTATGTCAGAAAGAAATTATTCTTAGAAATTTATCTCAATAGCCATTTAATATTAACATTCTTTCTTGCATAGACCTCTGTGGGGTTTCAAGCATCTTGAATTTTAAAGCTCTCAGATAATCACAAATCCTACAAATCCAGGATTAAATTTGCCTCTATCAGAAACCACATGTCCAGCTGGATCTTTTATTGCAGTATGCATTCCAAATTATACTGAGGGGAATGCTTGAGCTATGTATCAAACTCGCCTCAGATAAACTATTTGGAAACTGCATCCATCCCATTAGAGTTGTTTTAAGAATGCAATTTCAGAACTCTTCAAAATATCAGTGTAAAAACATATTCAATTAATTACTAGCTATGCATAGAAAAGGCCCCTGTTCCAAACCTGTATTCTCTAGGAATGGCTTCAAAAAACCCCTTTCTGAGCTACCCCTGCCAATCAGTGTAAATAAAGAATAGGAAGCTAAATGGACTGACAGTTTGATATAAGGGTATTTACTATGTTCCAAAGAGATTTCATTATTTCTTTTCTGCGCTTAGAAAAAAAAAATTCCTACCCTTAACTGTGAATTTAGAATATGAAAGTATTGAGGATTCAGTTTAGGGGTACACAATTTTTTAAAATGAAGTTGAACACCAAAATTAAAGTTAATAGCAGATAAGTTTTAGAATATACTTTTCATTGAAAATAATATTCCTTGAATTATGCATCCTTGTATTTCATAACTTCTCCACTTACAGAAAGAAACTAAATAAGGAACTTAGAGTGAAGACTGAAGCAATTTTGGAAGAAAAAACTTTTTCCTGCTGAATTGATATCAAGGTTCTTCCCAATCAAGAATAGAAAACTAGCTTGGGAAATAGTTGAAAAGTTTGCTCAAGTCCAAATTACAGGGTATTCCAAGTGGAATCTATTTTGTTTTCTGAGTATATTTAAAAACTGCAACAATGAATAACTGGCAATTACAGAATTCTTAATGAAACAGAATGCTTCAAAGAAAAGCAAATACATTGGCATCCATACAGTGGGATAAAAAAATCAATAGGACATTATAAAAAAAAGAATCAAGAGAGTGCTCTGCTAGAATAAATGATAACTTATCTTCCAAGAGTCTTGGATATTAGGGAGATTAAAAATGGAATCGAAGTACCAAAGAAAAGTGATTTTCAGTTTATTTAATAACATAAATATACCAGTACTATTAATGTTCTTGCCTCTGGAAAAAGTTAATATACTGCATAGCACAATCCCTCAGTGTAGTTATCCCTCAACTGATTGTTCTCAAATAGTTGCTGAGATAAACATATCTTGATATGTTCTTAGAAACAGAACGGAATGCTGATGTGTATGTATAAATACTGTATAAATTCATAAATAATTACCTGTCACTGTATCAGGGAAGACTGAAATAGGGAAGCTTGTGTGCCAACTTAATCGTCCTCTCCAACAGTTAACTTTTGATGGGCAACTTGGAAATCCTTTCACTATATTCCTTTCTTCTGATTATTTTTAATGGAAACATAGTTTGGACAGTTTTTCAGATAGAAGTTGGCCATCATAGTGGAAAAGGGGCAGCAGGCAATTATAAGAAAAGACCATGATAGAGTGGCCATCCATCTACTCTGCATGCAAAAACCCCCCGAAACCTGATTACTCAGGCATTTATAGGTTTTAAAAAAGAAAATTTGGGTTGATTGCTTAATAAAAGTAGCAAGCAGTTGGAATAGAGAAAACTTCACGTTAAGGGGGCTGGCAGTCTAATATCTAAAGAATGTTAGGGATGTAACAAAGTTTGTCCTGAAATATCAAGACCTGAAATACATTTAGACATCAAAAGGACAGTTGTGGAATATGTTACTAAGTTGTTCACAACTTTTACCCCTCTCTTCAGAGGTGGCATTCAGCAGGTTCTGACCACTTCTGGAGAACCGATAGCAGAAATTTTGATTAGTATGAAGAACTGGCAAATATCACCTTTGACTGGCCTCCATCCCCACATCTGCCTCCTGAATCCCAGCTGATTGGCTGGGTTTTCTTTTGTTGACCTGCACAGGAGAACGGAGCTGGAAAACAGGTTAGTGGAGTAGGGAGGGAATGGAGATTTTACAGTATTCTTCCCTTGCCATGCCCACCAAGCCACGCCCACAGAACCAGTAGTAAAAAAAATTGAATCCCACCACTGCCTCTCTTTAAGAACTTCTTGAATTTGGAATATGATATTTTTTTTCTCTCTCTCTCTTTTTATCACTATTTCTTCAACTGGGCTGTGTTACTCTCTTGTTGTAAGACCTGGCTCATGTGATAGTTTTCCTTCTCTGGTCAATGCTTGTCACAGGTGTAAAGACTTTTTTCCCAATTCATATCAATTAAAGTTGGATTGCAACATTCTGTTCCTGGTAGATTTTCTGGACTGTTTTCAAGGGAAATCACTGCATGAGGTACATTTCCATAGTCAAAATAATTTCAGTTATGTCTGTAGCACAGAAATGGATGTAGTGAAAAAGGAAGAATAATGCTAAGATTGAAAAGCATTAAAATGGCATGGTATGGGGCAAATATATTTGATCTCTAGGAAAAGGCACAGCAGCTGTGCTATCTGAAGGTGGTTTTCATGAGAACAGAAATGGATTGTTCACCTTGCAACAAAAATAGATTGAGATATTCTTTGAACAGTCTTTTATTTTCCATGAAACAAACAACTAATAAGTTTTTCTCTTTGGTTGTACGGGCCAAGGCTGCAATCCAGGCCATGGTTAATCATGTTTAAACCACATTTGTTTCAAAGGGATTTAAACAAATAGAACTACAGGCTGGGCTTTAGCCCAGATTTTCAAATGCTCATTGCCTACAGCAAGACCCAAACTTTTAAAAATATTTCAAACCACTTTTTTGGCACTCAGCTGAGTTAAAGATTTTCAAATTTCATTCAGTCATGACAGCTCCCAATTCAACTCTTTATGATAACACTTTCAAGTCTACAGTGGCATCATTCATGCCATATGCTCAGGAAGACCAAAATTAGTCCAAGAAGTTCTTGCTCTGATTTCATTGGTACAGTGCATAATGACTGCACCAAGGACAGTTGTCAAAAATATAGGTTGAAGACTGAAGTTCAGGGAGAATAAGCTACTATACTGTGTCTGTTAAGGCTATTTTACAAAGTTTGCTTTGAAATTAGAATTATTTAAGGGAGAGTGATGATTATATGTGTGAAAGAAGTAACTTCTTTTCCATCATGGGCAATTTAAGGATAAACAGTAGCAAGTTTTGCCCAAGGAATTAATTAAATTCTGGATATAATTCTACTGCTATTGCTGCAGTTACAGCTATAACTGTTACATTTTTTATGTTCAGAGGACAAACATATCAACACACAAATTGTAAAAAAAAGGTGTCTCAGAAAAATAACCCTGTCTTGTAATATTACCACTAGGATGCAACAGGCAAAGGCATGTTATCCATTACCCTGCATGCTCTCCATTATTAGGGAATACACAGGAACCTCAGCCCAAGGCCTCTCTTTTCACAATGGTTGTTGCCCCTCTGTTGAGATTTAGAAACAAAGGTTCCCTCTCAGTCCTGTCCTTTCCGGAGGGCCCCCTTCAGGATGAGGACTTCTCATTCCTTACCCTCTTTTTCTGAAAAAAGTGGTTTCTCAATATCAGAATGGCCCCAACAGTATTATCTTTGGAAAACTGTTAAGATCTGGCTATGTCACAACGCTGGAGATGAAAGACTCATTTGGGTCTCTCCTGATTTGTATGATGTTATGGTTGTTTGTCAGGGTGTAGAATATTATATTATTTTGTTATGTTATGCTATATTTTTTTTAACTTCAATCTTTTTACTGTTGTAGGAAATCTATATGCTGCTCGAAGTCAGGAATGATTGGAGCAGTATAGAAGTCTAGTAAAATAAATTAAAATAAATGGTATCACCCTCCAGGTCCAAGTATTTTAAAAACTGTTCTAGAAGTTCCTTGTATTTCAGGAATGGGTTCTTGAATGGTAAGAAGGCATGAATTTATCATGTCCATTAACTTGGAGGCATCTTCAGGATGTTGGGATTTTCTATTTTGCAATTTAGTGAACTGACCTCATGGCCATCACACACAAGCCATCCTTATTCTGTATTTTTAAAAGTGTCATTGATACTCCCTTATAGGAAAGGCATCAGGCCCAGGCCTTTTTTCTTAGGAAACAAAAAAACTAAGGTATTTCATAAAAAGCTCAGCATTACAAAATTGGGCATTTCCTCATACTACATGCCAGCATGCAGCGTAACAGATATCTGTTGTGCTCCTGATTCTACGGCTCAAGAAAAAGGCTTTTGCACTTCTTCTATTGTATCAGCGGATAACATCATTATAAATGCTCCAACCCCAACCACCCTGCAGGAATTCTTTGATCAGCAGCAAAAAGGTCAGCAATTTACTAATATACTCAGCTTGACTCCAAACTTTCCAGACGTAATATTGGAAGGCTGTATTGTTACATACAGAAAGTATGTTAACAGAAAGGGACTCCCCCCTACTCACAGGCTGCTACCCACTTCAAAAGCTTTCCATCAAATACTCCCCTCCCACCCAGGAAGAGATGGTTTCTTGTTCTGGATGCCTTTGATGTCACTGTAGGTTTGTTAGCCAGCAAATACAGCATGGCTTTTGAATAAACAGAATTCACAATTCCTCCCATCTCAAGTTTCCAGGAAATTTCCCTAAAACAGAGAGTAGAACCCTGGCAGCAAAGTACCAAGCAGGAGGAAAGAATGAAAATGCCAAAAAGAAGCATCCTAGCCCTCCTACTCATAAGCTTCCCTCCACACCTTTTCACACCTGCCATTTCTTCTCCCTGACACTTGCCTCTCTGCAAGAATGGAGTCCTGATCACAAGACCCAAAAGGATGAGAAGAATAAGAACAGACCCTACCCATTGAAGAATTAATGGAGAAGCCATCACAAGGAACCACTGCAGAGTTTGAGTTCTTCCTCATACCTTTTGAAATACCTTTATCAAGGCTGTTTATAAATAGACCTTGGATTTGCTACATAGCAAGAGTATCTGAAACAGAATTTTACTAAGGAGTAATGCTCTTAACACAAATATTTTGAAATTAGTTTGGAACAATATGAACTTAAATAGTTATTTTGTTCTTAAGTAAATGTATTTTTACAGATCTTGCAATACTCTATTTTTTATTTGTTAGAGTAAATCCAAACTGTTGTCAGTCAATGCAATAGTTTAATTGATCAGTTAATTCATTCAGCTTCTATTTAGACAAAGCAAATGGTTTGCAAAAGGCAGAAAAAATAACATTTTTTTCAAGTTGTGCATGTATCATGGTGGCCTATTGGAATCATCCATGTAACGTTTTGGCAACAATGTGGAAAATGGTCAATCATTTGATGATTTCACATCCAAATGATTTGACTGAGTTTGGTTTTTTTGAGAATAACCATGGTTTACTAGATGCTCTGCCACCAGCTACAGGTGAAATGTTAACATATACATCAATAACAATAATTAAAATCCTAAAGATTCAGGATATACAATATGTAGTCTTTACCACTTAGCATTGGCTTTCCCACTTGCTACTGGAAAGTATACAATTTGGTACTTTTTAATTTTAATCTGCATCTTAATAAATGTTAAAGCCATGTCCTGCCCATAGGGACAGATCAGCTGTTTCAGAACAATTCAGCATATGTGATGCAGGATGCACCTGTAATACAGTAGCACTATTGTATAACTACTGCAGGAACAGAAGATGACAATCAGATAAAACTGTGCTGTAAATGCAGTGTGAGTGATGTGAGCCAATCCTGTGTCAGCTAGAAGTGTGTTAAGTAACAGTCCAGACATGGTGTGAGTGAAGAGGCTTTTGGCATAGCCATCTGTATTCTACAACAGTCAGAGTGGTTCTTTTGTACCACTGGCAACTCATACAGCACTGCCCTTTCCTGATTTATGAACAGGAACTGAGTAGGTTGAATTCTGGAAGTGTAAAAGGAGTTTGAATCCATTTCTGCAGGCACACACCCAATGGGGAGTCATGCCAAGCATATCACAGCTGCATCTCCACATGTAGAAAAGGATAGTTCTGGCCACAGCTCACAGACACATACTCACGCATATGTTTATGCATGTGTATCTGTGTAACATACATATCCATATGCTTACACATACATTGACAAAGTAATTATTCCTTGCTCTTCACTTAGCAGTTCATTACTCATTTAGAGAAACAGCTTCCTGGTGTTGTGTTGCTAGAGTATTGGGCAGTTATACTATGGCTTGCAGTGGATGCCAGACATTTTCTATGACAGTTCACAAAGAGTTATTTTTGTTTTCTGGAACCATACTCAGGTTGGTATGTCTCCTTCTGGACCAAATTAAAGTAAATCTTGCTTCTCTGTATTCATATTTACCAGTTTTTTTTCTGTCAGTAATGTAACTTTAGATCTTTTAAAATAAAATTTGTGAAATACAATGCCAACAAGGAGGAATGTGTATTTTGCTTTTTAAGTTCTGAGACCCAGGGAATCAAGTAGTAAACCCTTGACTGTTTGTAAGATAACCTATATACTGGGGTTCTTATATAATGTTACTTTAAATAATAAGAATATAGCATTGATCATGGCAGGAGGAACCATGTCCTGTATGTCCTTATGAATGATTGAGGTAAGGACTAAAACTCAAATTATTAGTCACTGCAAATCCTTCACATAAAAACAAGTCTTGAATTTTTCAAAATTAAATATAACAATATTTATTGTATGGAGGCATGTTTGTGTGTGTGTGTGTGCATATGTACTTGCACACACATACACAGTAGAATTTTTATTGTGAATTCTGTACCATACAATTTTTTCTCATTTATTTCTCTTTCTCAAAACAGGTGATCCATTTTTTTTCTTAACTAGTTTTAGAGACAGTACTCTGTTAATTTTCTTTCCACCTGTCTCCTGGAACACTGTATTTTTTTAAAGGGAACTAGTCAAGCCTATCATCATAGCTACTCAGTTTTCTGAATCAAAAAAGCCTTGGCTCTAGAACCAAAAGGCAAAAAAATGCTTCTTCTACCTTTTGAAAGTGTTATTTTGTAAATGAATAATATAATCTCACTTTGTTAATTTGAATAAATCCAAAGCTGCGAATATATATAAATAAACCCACTCACTTTGAATAAATCCAAAGCTGCGAATATCATGCCTGAATTGTAAGTTCCACAAGATAAGAACTAGTTCCCTTTTCTCAATCTGCAGGTTCCTCTTTGGCCATCAAACACATATGACAAATAATGACAATTATTTTCCATTTTCAATCATTTTGGCCAGCTGAAAAATCAACTAAATGTAACAAATTAATTAGAAGGAAAAACAACTGTTTTACAAAAATGTTTGCTTCATTTGATTTTAGATAAAACACATATATTGTACTGGTTTAAAATAATTCCTCATTTAAGTTGACATGGATCATTTTAAAGCTTTTATAGGAATTTGCTTCTCTATCTTACATCACTTTAATCAGTATATTTGAATGCTGATTTATCTGATAAATTGAGTAATGCAGCAACTTGACACAGACACATAGATTTAAGCAAGTCTGAAAGAAATAAGGAGGCCATGAACACCAACTAGCAGTCAGAAGACATCATGAGAACTCCTTAATTTCACAACATACAGACAGATCTAACTATAGGTTCAACTGGGAAACTGAGCATCTCAAACTAATCCAAAAATGCTGTAGAATTCCTAAACATTTGGTTCTTTTCATAAATAGGCCACCAATAGGCACATAGTGGTAAACAACATCTACAAACCACTTAAAAGAGACAATCAAAAAGCAAAAAGAAACAAAGACACCAAAACATCTCCCCACCAGCAATCAACACCCAGATGAACAGAGATTAACACAAAGATTAACATTAGTCTAACAATCAAAAAGCAAATAATACCCTAGTCAAGGAACTACCAACTCTGACAAGCAAGCTAACAACAAACAACAGTCCAATCAAGGAACCATGAAGACCTTCCCACCTTACAGGGCAAGCAACTAGTATATAAATTGAGAGCAACCCCATTCCCTCCTAGTACTGATGATGTTACCTAGGTTGTTAATGAAATTTCTGCAAGAAAACAACCAAATTCAGAGAGCACTAAAGACCCTGCAGTTTAATCCTGAACTACAATTATTCTCTTCCATTGTTTTATTAATTATATCTGGAGGAGCTTCCATATAAAGGTTCCACCACAACCCCAAATCCTTGGTGTCATAAATCTTCATGTACTATCATATCAATTCAGAGGATCCTTTCAAACAGACTGGAAATTCTCCTTGGCAACAAAAACCACTGCAACAAAAGCAGATGTTTTGTTTTGATTTCAGTCACAGGATAATAACTGAACTCTCTGAGCACTGACTAGTTTTGACATATCTGTGATCTGTTGGTCTGATACAGTACATTTTGATTGGGGGTCAGCTCTCAGTGAGTACTACACTGATTTTGCTAAATCTCAGATAAAATACACCTGATTGTATGTACAGTATGCTGCACCATAAGCTATGGTTTGTAAATTACAGTGATTGTGTTGTTGCTGGAATTAACTACTTTCTAGCAATACATGATTAAAGTAGCATAGTTAGAGTTTAAGCAGTAGTTCAAAAGAGATCAACATTTATTTGAAGGACTATAAAGATATCTACAATATGCTAGCTTCCCAAACCCAGACTAGTTTTGACTTGAGAAAATATTGTCCTGTGCTGCCTCTTCTTGTTCCTATATCCTAGGTTCATATCTTTTTCAAGTAATATTTCTTCCAGTGTAACTCTAGCCAAGAATTTTTATAATTAAAGTGTAATTGTTAAATGAAAGAATACTTATTTTCCATTTCTATTCAGTTATAAATATTTTCAATTATTGTTGGATACAATAGTAAATTTTTAAAATCGATAAATTATATATTAATTTCAATTATTTCAATTAAGAAATACAATGTATATTTGTATACAAATAATACAATTTATGTAAAGTATACATATATCTTAAACAGATACATTAAATCAATTTGAACCAGTATTTGTAAACCACTTTTTTGAAACCACTTTTTTAAAAAAAATCATATATGCTAGAATCAACAACAACAAAACATATAAGAGTTTAAATACCCCACCCTGAGGTTTTTCCTCTCTTAATTATTTCCCCCTTCTCTTTTGTTCTTTGAATTTGAACGTTGAAAGCCCTTCACACTTCAAGATCTGAGAAAAGTGTAGGCTGATGATGTGGTGAGGGAAAGCATGTTATCATAAAGAAGATCAGAATGATTAATCTCTTAGTATATGATCCTTGGCTTCTTGTCTCACTAAAACCTGCAGCAGTGTTTATCAGCCTTAGCTGCTTTAAGGTATGTGGACTTCAGCTCCCAGAATTCTCTCGCCAGCAAGCTGGGAATTGAAGTTTATACATCTTAAAATGGCTAAGGTTGAGAAACACTGACCTATAGGCAAATATCACTTTATGGAAGAGTTCTAGTTGAACTATAAAAACACCCAAACTACAGGTACATGCCAAAACTTTGTTCCCCTAGTACATGTGACCAAGTATATCATATATTACATATGCCTTTTGTATCAAGAATGAGAAGAAGATAAATTGGAAATCCTTGGTTTATCAGCCGGGACTCTAAATTGTATCAGAATACTATGAACAAAATGAGAACACTAATGAGGTACAGAGAAAACTAATATATTTTTGTATGAAAGTGTTATTTTTGGGACTGGGAGCAAACTTCTGGGCTTTAATTCTCAATGGGCTACTTTTCATCTGGCTGTAGTAGCGACCTCTCGAGGAACCAATTAAAAACCAGCACAACAGAGCCAAACAAATCTGTAAATTGTTCATTCCTGTCATACGCTACAGGGGCCTATATTGGCGGCTGATGGTTCTACAGTAATGCTTTGGCTCCTGCCCCTGGTGAATTATCTTTTTTCTTTCCTTTTGGAAATATTCAGGAAAAGTGCCTTTGAAACAAAAAAAAAAAATCAAACACCCATCACTGATGGTGTGAATTGATCATAGTATAGAAGTCAACACTTTCTACAAGTAGACATTTTTCAATGGAAAAAAATGAATTACACTGTGTTTTCAAATGTATCTTTCTCTTTGGACAAAAACACTGACTCTAGTAACAGCAAGGCTAGCCAGGCTCTGAACTAGCTGCATATTATAGAAACTTGACAGAAAACCATGATTGGCATCATAGAATAACACCCACAGTTACTGCAGAAGTGCACTTCTAGCAGTCCTATTAGAACTCTGTCTGTGCTTCCAGGCTGAGACTGCAAAACCACCTCCATGTCCACAGATGTACTGTATGAACCCAAAGGGACTACACACACAACATCAGTATAACAGCATTTTATACTGCATTATAGTTAGTATTGTTTTTAGCCATTTATTTATTGGAATGTATTCCCCCCATAGCTTTGGGAAGGACAATTGGGAGGTGATTAGATCCATACAGTGGTGTTAGTCCCCTTGGGGGAGAGAGTGCTTCTGTTGCCTTGAAGGAGGTGGTTATATATTATCCTTCTTCAGGAAGTCATTGCTGGACCCGACAATTTCCATCCAGTCTTCTTTTCAGGGAAGGTTTTTGAAAAGGTGGGTTGCAGCTCCAGAAGCCTGGAGGAAACAGGTTAGGTGGGCCATTTTCAGTCAGGTTTTAGATCATGGCACAATACATACCCAATACACTGTGTTGTGGATGACCTCTTGCGAAGTTGCCTTATTCCTATGATGTTGCTTTTAACTCATTCTCAAACTGTGAGATAGGCTTGAGTTCTTAGTTGTATCAGTGTTAATGGTTTTCTCTTTATCCTGATAACATCTAACAACAGTTTCAAGATGGACAAAACTTGTAAAGCTTTTGTTACTCATGACCTTGTCCTGAGTCAAGTGAGTCAGTAACTGGGATTAGCAGTACAGGCAGGATAGGGATTGGCTGCTGGACTGTAAATTTTATGTCAAGAGAGTTTTCTGCCAATTCAAGGAGAGGAGGATAGCACCCAGCAGTGGCAATTAGCATCATCCCTGCCCTCCCCTTTCTTACAGGCCTTCTGTCTTATCAAAACTGAAGTCTGGAGCAAAGAACAAATACCTCTTATCAGAGACTTTGGGGCTCTAAAGGAGGCAAAAGCATAAACTGCTACTCTAGCTTCCCCAATAGAGAGTTGTAGTTGTCAGTTTAGGTGAAAAAACCCTCATACTTTAGCTTGAGAGTTAAAGGCAAAGGACAATGGGCATATTGCCCAGCCGAACCAATGGCTTTAAATTTAAGCAACATACCTTTTATAATTGATAAAAAAAAGTCTTGAAACACAAACATAACAAAATCTAATTCCTCAATGTGTGTAACTTTATTTTAAATAGGGTACATTATAGTATATCTTAAGCAAAGCAGTAAACCAACAAAAATGCAGTTTTACCCCTCCTCCAGTTGTCTCAATTTACCAAAAGGGTGATATTCTATTAAACCAGAACATATTTTCTTTAACAAATTTGTGAAGAGGAAATAGAACACTTCATTACCATGCTCCATTTCTTGCTGTCACCAGCATTTTACTTTTCCACATTGTTACTATTATTCAATTCTTGATATTTTTCAATAATTTAAAAAAAAAAGAAGTACCAAAGAGTAATGTAGTTTTAAGATTACGGTGTGCTAATAAGAACTAAACCATGCCAAGTATCTTTGTATGTGTGTGTTGAAGTGTAATTTTATAATTTTCCAAAATATGAACACAGAGTTGAAGCAAAATCTCATGGTACTAACTATTCAAAGACACATAGAGCACATAAAATGTGTGATCTCATTCTATTATATTAGAACACAACTGAAATTAGTAATAGGATCAGCCATTTCTTTGAAAGCAATTAGACCCAGGTTCATTGCTGATTGACACACCATCTGTGTTTTTTGAACAAGGAAAAGCACCTCTGCTATGTTCCCCACATTACTGAACTCATATATCTTTGTACATTTTATTATATTTTTAGACACAGGGAAGTACCTCTTTTGAAATATCATCCTTTCAAAAGCAGTTAAAAAAGGGAGTTGCTTGTTCTAGGTGAAAGCATATACTTTAGAGGCTGCATGATGCAAGAGAAGGAAATGGATCTGTGTGTCATCTGGGAAATCTGGAAATAAGAAAAGAAACGTTCTGATACAAAAAGTACTCATAAATCTAAATGTTATTGATCTGTACCTCTGTAATTTAGCAGAAAAACCCACATTTTAAGAATTTACTAACAGCCAGTTTGCTTACTAAATTCAATAACCTAATTGTTCAATCAAATATGCCTCTCAAGAACAAATTACATCACATCTGTTTTGCACAGGTAACTTTATCCCAGCCTGGTGTCCTCATAAAAAATGGAATTCTACTTGTGAAATTCTCGGCTACTTTGCTGTTCATTTGAGAGAGAGAGAGAACCAAGAATGTTCATGGAAATAGGAATCACCTAAGAATTAATGAAGTAGATTTATATCATTTTAGCCATTGTCTATCCATGACAAGATGAAAGCTTCTTCGGCATGTTTCCAACCAATATGGTCTGGAGCTTTCTTTTGCCAGTTGGGCCTGCAATGCTTGCTGATGTCATTGATCCATCTTGTTTTAGGTCTCATTCGTGGAAGTTTTTTATCAAGTGGGATCTATTCTATGACTACCTTGGTCCACTTGCCATCAGTTCTTCTTGCTATATCCATTTCAGTTTGTTTACTCTCTTGATATCTCTCTCATCTCTTGATGATATCATATACTTTCGTTAGTTCCCTAATCCATGTGCAGGTTTTTCTTTCTTGATTTATAATGCCGAGCATGTACCTTCCCATGGCTCTTTACATAGATTTATATATATTGTACATATAGAAAAAAGCCAAGCCTAGCACCCAGTAAGGTAAATCCTATCATGAGGGTAGCAGCAAACAAAAGGCTGCATATGTGTGCATGGGCCCAGGCCTTTCTAGGTAGCAAAGAAAGAAGAGCCAGAGATAGCAATAGCACTTAGACTTATATTCCACTTCACACTGGAGTCGCACTTCTAACATGAAATGCTCCCTCTCTCAAACTGTTATAGGTTGTAAGAATAGGAGATCAAACCAGAATTGTTAGCTTTAACAGATAGAACATTCTTTTTAGAGAAAAGAGGGATTTTAAACTCTTAATTCTATTTTGTTGATTAGGTTGATAAACCATGTATGTTATAGAGTTAACTCTAAGACAGTGCAAATTCCTTAATTTATAGTGAAGAAAAACTGCCAGCTTTATATCTACATTGACTAAATTCATGTACAGTACTGTGCTAAAATCTATTAATTTGTCTTTTTCAGCACAGCATACTGTGATAATGTAATTAAACAAACTTTAATTTGGTTTTGATAGCAAGCCAGCTTGAAATCATGGTTTGATTTGGAATGCAAACTTGGGTATTTGTGGTATAATTATTGTTCCTGTCTTATTGGTTTGTGTCATGATCCATTAGCCAATCTGCAAAAATGCAGAACAAAAAAAGCAGTTTTAAAAGGAAGGAAAACTTGGAATTGTTCAAACAAGGCATGGCTCTGGCTTGTGAAATAAGATTAAACACAAACTACAGCTAATCAAAGTATGTGAAATATGGCCATTTTTCTTTGCTGGATCCAACAGAAGGGTGTAAATGAGGGGAGAAAAGGAAAACAATGCTGCTTCAAAAAAATGAAACAAATCTTCAAGCTCCAAATCTAATCAATGATCTCCTTTGCATGAAATCTCTTTCTGCCTTGAATACTGAGACTGCAACCTGAAAGGGAAAGGTAGAGAAAAGACCTCCCTAGCAAATTTCTGGGTATCTTTTGCCCAGCACTCAAAATTCTTAAAGGTCAGAACTCACGTGCCATAAATCAAACCAGCTTCAGAAACATTTAAGAATCATTCTAATGATGAATGAAACTCTTTCCCTCCTTTCTACTCTCCCACTCCTTCCCAGAACAGAAAGGAAAAGGATTGGAATGGCATGGGGGAATGCTGTTAACGGAAAAATATGTTTTAGAAGAGGCCTTGCCAGGAAACCATAGGCACATCTGCTCTTAACGGGTTTCAGCTGAAACTACTGAAAATATACATGGGGCTATTTATATGGAACAGCTTGTATACATGATAAGATTACAATTTGGAGGATAACAATGGGCTTAGCTATGGAAAAAATAAGCCTGCTAAAACGTCTTTTCTGCACATGGTGGTAACATTTTACCACATATGTGGTTGCGGGGGTCCGAAATTTGTTCAGAATTAGGAAAATCTCAGCATTTTCAGATTAGCATCAAACAAACTCAAGATATTTCAGCAACTTTTTGCCAAGACTTAACTCCTTGGTCTACTGAATTCCTAGTGAGTGACAACTTTGCTCAATCAAAAAGATCCTGAAGGATGTGGGCAAAAACAATTTTACCACTAATAATTCCTTAATAAAATATCTCCATTATATTGTGTGGGTCTGTAAATATCTCAGATGTTCCATATGGATTAGATGTAGATTATATTGTAATATTTAATGATAAAGAATGGAACCATCATGGCCAAAACAAAATAAACTGAAAACTGAAGAAAGCCCATAGAATTAATGTACAGGCACTGAGTTGAGCAGCTGCCATGGTGCTGAAAAGAATGCCTGGGTGTCTAAGGAAGCTTTTCTGCTTTCATCAAAATTGCATAAGCAACCCTGTGTGTTGCATCACAAGCTCCACCCTTAAAGAACTTGTGTGTGATATCCCAAATGCACATACAGAATTACAGAATAGCAGAGTTGGAAGGGACCTTGGAGGTCTGTTAAAATAGGAAACTATACCACTCAGATAAATAGTTGTCCAACCTATTTTTAAACTCTCCAGTATTGGAGCATCCATAACCTCTGGAGGCAAATTGTTCCACTGATTAATAGTTATAACTGTCCTTGGTTGTCCTTAGTTCCAGGTTGGTTCTCTCCTTGATTAATTTCCACCCATTACTTCTTGTCCTGCCTTCTGGTGCTTTGAAGAATAGGTTGACTCTCTCTTCTTTAAAGCAGTCCCTCGGATATTGGAACACTGCTATCCTAGCCCTTCTTTTGACTAGACTAAAAATATCCAATTCCAGCAACTGTTCTTCCTATGTTTTAGCCTCCAGCCCCCTCATCATCTTTGTTGCTTTTCTCTGCACTTTTTCTAGAGTTTCAACATCTTTTTTTATATTGTGACCAAAACTGAATGCACTATTTCAAATGTGGTCTTACCAAGGCATTATAAAGTGGTATTAACACTTCATGTGATCTTTATTCTAACTCTGTTAATGCAGCCTAGGACTGTGTTGGCTTTTTTATACAATGAGAGGGGATAGTACCACGATAACTTTGCACTGGTTTCATCATTCTGCCTTCCCCCTCATTCCATTCCTCCCTTAGATGCTGCTGGATGGAACAGCCTGTTTCTAGAAATGCATGCATTCATTATAATTATTTGCATACTGCCTATTGAATAATTCTGCAACAGTGCACTAAAAAACAAATAAATCCAAAATACTAAAAAAATCTTTTGAAAATGCTGTGATCTTTCATAAAACACAGGCAACTAAAGTGACATTAAAATAATTCTCACTCCCCCCAAAGCCTGCAAAAAGGAAGGCCTGCACCTATTGCCTAAGAGACAGGGGTTTCAAACTCACAGCATCATGGCAGCATCACATGATGTATCTGGACTTTTTTCCCCTTCACTAAACCAGGCATGGGCATGGCTAGCATGTGACACATCTGGCCAGCGGGCCAGGAGTTTGGCAGCCCTGGTCTAAGATAAAGAGATGGAGGTATGTTTACATTCAGAGGTTGAGTTGTTCCAGAATGAGAGAGCTGTAAGGGAGAAGGCCATTTCCAGGTTCAGATCTCTTAATTTGCCTCAGAGTCAGGATGCACATCTACAGATCAGGTTGAGCAGATTGATTTTAGTAGAGGAGATAGCCCTGAAGCTACCGTAGCAATATGGCATGTAGAACTCCAGAATATATAAAGCAATAAAAATCAGAACACCAAATATAAGTTGGGCAGAAATGATCTTGTAGATGACCCTCACTCTGTCAAGAACCTAGAAGTACTCATCTCAAACGATCTAAGCCCCAGAATTCACTGTAACAGCATTGCCAAAAAGGCATTAAGAATTGTTAACCTGATTTTGGCAAAGCTTCTTCTCCAGTAACATTGAATTGCTAACTGCAGCATACAAAACTTTTGGCAGACCAATTCTTGAATACAACTTGTCCTCCTGGAACCCACACTGTATATCGGACATTAACACGATTGAGCAGGCTCAGAGGTATTTCTCAGGAAGAGTACTCCACTCCTCTACTCACATTAGAATTCCCTATGCTTCCAGGCTTGAAATTTTGGACAATTTGGAACTGTGCTGCCTGTGGTCCAATCTAAGCATAGTAAACAAATTGTTTGCTACGTCTTGCCTGTCAACAACTTCTTCAGCTTCAGCCACAATACACAGGCAAACAACCGATACAAACTCAAGGTAAACCGCTTCAAATCCGATTGCAGAAAATATGACATCAGCAACAGAATGGTCAATGCCTGGAATGCTCTCCCTGACTCCATTGTTATAGCCTCAAACCCTCACAGCTTCAATCTCAAACTGTCTACTGTGGACCTCACCACCTTCCGAAGAGGTCCATAAAGGGGGCGTGCATAAGCACATCAGCATGCCTACTGTCCCCGTCTTACTGTCCCCATTTATCTGTATTTACTTCCTTTGTTCATGTTTATGTTCATATACTTGTTATCTTGCATATATTTGAGAAACAAATAAAATAAATAAGATTTGGACTTGATAAGTACTTGAAAGACACCAGGAAATTTCAGGACAGCATGCTAAACTGGGAAATTGAAAAAATTCCCATTAAAAGGCAATAGTAATTCACTTCTGAACTTTTGTCAAGTCCATGCCATCGCTAGGTGTTGAGCCCAATTCAAGGGAGATTGTATTTAGTTTCAAGGGATAGCTGAAAAACAATTATTTTGGTTGTCTTGGAAGATCCTAGTTCTTGCTTCCAATTTTCTACAGCTTTACACTCTTTTCAAGTAGCTTATCAAATATACTTAAGTAGCCTGCTTGGATTAATGACTTTCCTGGACCCGGTACCCTTAAAGGTGCATGTGATGACTCCCATAATCCCCATTGGCTATGTGTTTATTCTAAGACTAAAAAGCAGGTTGTCACTCAGCGTATCTGTGGGGTATCTTGTTGAGAAAAAACAGCTTGAAATATTCTTCAGCAAAGAGTTTTCTGTATCCTGTTCCCAAATTATGAACTTCATGGCTGCTTGTGAGGAAGCCCCCACTATTACATGGGTTTAAGATGCTGCTTCCCCCTTAACTGTCTTAGATCATCCTCTGCCAAAACTATGGGTTAATATAATGTTCTGTCTTGAGATAGAGAACTTGGCACTGCAAAGTACAAATTCACCACATGAAGCAGAGGTATTAAAATTGTGCTATCAGAGACAATAAATTAAATTGCCATCCAACAAACACTTTAAGGAGGTCTGACATAACCACAGCAGATTTTTCATTTCCCACTACACCCTGCTGTGTATCTTCACCTGTTTTATTAAATCATAAAGTCTCTTTTTAATAAGTGAACCAGCAGAAAACAATACTGAATGACAAGTTTCATTAGATTTGGAATTTTTTTTTCAGATGCAAGCAGAGAGTGTATATTGTTTTTTTTTTTACAGAATTAATTTTGATATTTTTCCCATTCAGTAATATTTGTTTGATTGTATAGTTTTATTTTACTTTTAGAAGAAAAATTGCAGTTGAGTTCAAATAAGCCCCAACAACATAAAATTACAGAAGAGCACTTTTTCTTGGAATCCAGACTAGTTTCCACCCCAAACCCTGGAAGTGGGAGCTAGTTGGGAAATAAGAACCTTTTTTAAAAAAATGTGTCTCACTTTCCTTCTGGGTGAAGGAGGTTTTGTGAGTTTTTGTGCTGTTCCAAAAAACCTGCCAAACCTGTTTAGTTGGATTTGGTAGCAGGAGAGAAAACCCGTGTTTATCGTAAGAAGCACAGATTGTGAAACCACTTTCCTTATTGCTGATAGTTACTGTCTGAATATACTGTATTTGCCATAGATGTCTCTGCAGAATCATTCCAGAAAATATGTGCGGGAGGAGGAAAATCTGAAAGACACTTTAAAAATGTAAAAATTGGGAAAGTAGGTCAAAAAGGATTGATAGCAATCTTATTGTCTCAAGGCACTAAGTAACTGTGTACCCGTGAGAACAGTGCCCTCAGAACCAATGAACTGTAGCTCACTAGATTTCCACACATCTGATAGATGCAGCTACTCTTTTCTAGTTGTAGACTGCTGAAAGGAAGCAGCAGTAGGGTCATCTTGTCCATCTCATTGCATCGGACTATGATTTATTTCATTATCCTTAAGCCATCCCTGATAGATGATGCATGTCAAGTTGAGATGGTGATGTCATAACCTCCTCATGTTTCCTGTTCCATTCCACTAACCACTCTAATAACTATGGCAGCCTCTCTCCCCCACAAATCTCTGTGGAGTGTCTGCTGTTGCTGCTTGCAGAATCCCAATGCCACTCACTGTTGCGCTTTGTGCTGCCTTTGTTAGAAGTAAATGCTTTCATTAGTGGCTGCTCATACTTTATTTGTAGAAGAGATCTCAATCTTGTTGTCTAGACTTAATGGGTGACTTAACTGGAGTTTTGCCATAGATTTCAGCTGAGGGAAGTTTTCTCCAAATATGGCTGCACAAAGTGCAAATAATGATGAGCAAGTGGCAAACTGGAATCTTCAAATCTTCCAGCCCTCATTTGCCATTCAAGACCATGATGGGCATCGTTTTCTAGTGACCAGATTTCATGTCTTGGTTCTGCACTCACATTACTTGAATTCAACTCCATCTGTATGTATGTAACAATTTTCAGTAAAGTAATCATGATACAATGCCATAAAATGCTTTGGATAGTTCATGCATGTTCTTTGCAAGACATCAGTTGTTTTTCATAGTAGTCTGGGGCAGAATAAGATCTCTTTGTTCTCTCCACATCTTGATATTATGGCATGACATGACATCATCAACATGTTATGTCACAGTTTCAAGTGAATGATTTGTCAGCATTGTTCTGCTCATTTCATCAGGCTTGTCTCTTGCAATCAATGAAATATGGCAGAAGACAGGAAATGAATTGGTGCAATGAGGTCACAGCAGATATTGTTTTGTACACTATTGTATTTTCTCGGCAAAGAAATAAAGAGGGAAAAAGATGCACTGGTGTAGGCCTCTTCATTGCTACTTCCAGCTTTCTAATTTAAAAACTTGCTAGTAGAACTCCTTTCACTGTCTCTTTGCTGATCAGCTAAACCAAAAAATGTCTAGATCAGAATATTTATGGATGGACCAATGATGGGATTCAATTTTTTTTACTACTGGTTCTGTGGGTATGGCTTGGGGTGTGTGGCAGGGGAAGGATACTGTGAAATCTCCAGTCAGAGCTGGTATTTCCTGGTTCTCCTAACTACTCAAAATTTCCGCTACCAGTTCTCCAGAACTGGTCAGAACCTGTTGAATACCATCTCTGGGGTGGACAGAGACCTAACTTGCTGTTCAGTCAGTCTGTATTGTATTTTTGCCTTTAGCTGGATCAATGCAAAATAAACTAATTAATGCACACCCTTATTTTTGAAACTAATTTCACAATGTTTCAAATGAACAATGCCTAACCAAAGGCCTAATATTTTAATTCTTGGCATGATTCTGTGGAAATAAGGGAGCTTCTGTGAAGTTAAGAGCATTAGTAGTGCAGTGGTTAGAGTGCAGTACTGCAGGCTACTTGTGCTGATTGCTGGCTGCCTGTAATTTGGCAGATTGAATCCCACCAGTCTGTAGGTTGACTCAGCCTTCCATCCTTCTGAGGTGGGTAAAATGAGGACTCAGATTTGTTGGGAGCAATATGCTGATTCTATAAACCGCTAAGAGGATTATAAAGCCCTGTAAAGCAGTATGTAAGTCTAAGTGCTATTCATACTTGCCAACATTTTGAAATCCTGAAGAGGTAGATTTTGTGAGGGAGCGAAGCGACCAAGCCCGAGCGCGC